>SEYY01020851.1:27500-35000 GCA_009176605.1 Armadillidium nasatum | reverse complement strand
TCCATATGGAAATAAATCATAGCTTAGCTTTTGAAAAAATTACTGAACAAGTAACTAAGTTTTTGAACTTTTCCTCTTCTCGTTTTTTTTTTTTTTTTTTTTTTTTTTTTTTTTTTTTTTTTTTTTCGTTCGAAGGATGTTTCGTGACTCGAACTTTCTTTTTGCAAAAAGGTTTGTAGTCCTCGAAGTGATTTACATCGCCACATTTAGAAACGTCGGTCAGATTTTTGAATTATTTCAGAAACTTTAATCAGTATATGCTTGATTTTTTTTCCATTATTTTTTCATAAAAGAAGTCAATGACATTTTGGTGACATTTTTTTTATCATTTTTATTTTTATTTTTTTTATTTATTTTTTTTTATTTTATTATTTTTTTTCGAGATGTCAGTGGTAAAAAGAAAATCAATGTCGAAAGAACACATTCTCGTCTAAATATATATTTTTTCTCAGAATTCTTTTTGTTCGGAAAATAAATTGATAAACTCTTCACGATATATATTTATTTATTTATTTATATGCAGGTTCTTCAACCTGCCTTAATGTTATTAATTGTATTCAAAATTAAAACTTAGAATTTCTATTCTTGTATGATAAAAATCGTTAAAATAATAATTTAATTAAAGTAGAATTTTCTGATTTAAAAGAACTTCAAAATTAAAATTATTCAGAATTACTTTTCCTTTCCTAGAACAAATCTTTTCATTTTGTGGTGAACTTTTTTAAATTAAAGAGTTTGTCCTCTATAGATTAAAAACATACATAAGTTTCATAGTTCTTCATTATAAATTTTTTTATGTCCCCTCCCCCCCCAAACACACACACCCACCCCACGTCACACCTTTCAATTCTTCCTCAGAGATCAAGCAATTAACTCAAATAATTTAAATATTAATTGAGAAGTAGAATTTCAACTTTAAAACTATTTTTATTCAAATATTTAATATGTGATTTTATTTTAATTTTATTTTACTTTCTTTTTTATTTACTTTTTCTATTTATCCCTAACTTGTAGAAATATTTTAGTCTCTTTTCTGTTTCATCCTGTGTTTTCCTAATCTCTTCTGTCTCATCCTATGCCTTCCTAATCTCTTCTATCTCATACTATTCCTTCCTAATCTCTTCTCTCTCATATTATGCCTTCCTAATCTCTTCTGTCTTATCCTATTCCTTCCTAATCTCTTCTCTCTCATACTATGCCTTCCTAATCTCTTCTGTCTCACCCTATAACTTCCTAATCTCTTCTCTCTCATACTATGCCTTCCTAATCTCTTCTGTCTCACCCTATAACTTCCTAATCTCTTCTGTCTCATCCTATGCCTTCATAATCTCTTTTCTTCTCTCTTAATTTTTAGTTTTTTTCTAATGTTTATTTTTTTCGCCTCTTCCTTAAATAAGTTCTCGGCTCTTTTATTTCTTTCTCGCTTTATATAATCTTCTCGTGTACAATACTGAAATGATTATTTATTTTTTGAACAAGAATTAATAGGAATATATTATCAAAATCATAACAAAATTATGGTTTTATGCTATAATACTTTAATTTTTAAATTTTCTCAATTCAAATGAAAGAAGAAGAGTAAAAGGAAACGTCCTTGAAAATAGTAATTTTACTATTCTCAAGGACGTTTCAATAAAAAGAAATAAAAATAAAAATAAAAAGTAACATTTCTTTTCTGTAAGATTATTTCAATAATTTCATTCCTTTTGTGGATATTTTTTTTTTTATTTTCATTTATTTATAATTTGCAGAAATTTTACAATGAATTAAAAATGAAAGAAAATTATAAAAATAAGTAAAGTGATGTAAGTGAATTAATTTAGTTAATGATATTCATTTTCATGAGCGAATAAAAAAAAAGAAATGAAAAAAAGAAAAGAAAGAAAGAAAAGAAAAGAAAAGAAAAAAATTGTATGATTTATGGCAAAGCTTTTCCGATACAAATTTTCTTTTGTCAATTTTGTCCAATTAAATCTAACGTTTTATTTGTTTTCTTGTGAAACAAAATCCATTTAAGAAAATAAATTGAGGTCACAAATATATGTTTCATTTTTCTTGGAATGCTATTCACAAATTAATTAGAGTTTACCTTTTTTATTTTATTTTTTTTTTTTTTATTTTTTTTTTTTTTTTTTTTTTTTAAAGAATAATTTTATTTTTTGTCCATTATTCCAAAACACAGTTTTAAATGGAGTTTCCAGTCTGGTCCGTTCGAGAAATTTTATTTAATTATCATATGGGTAAATGGAAAGATACATACAGTATATATATATATATATATATATATATATATATATATATATATATATATATATATATATATATATATATATATATATATATATATATATATATATATATATATATATATATATATATATATATATATATATATATATATATATATATATATATATATATATATATATATATATATATATATATATATATATATATATATATATATATATATATATATATATATATATATATATATATATATATATATATATATATATATATATATATATATATATATATATATATATATATATATATATATATATATATATATATATATATATATATATATATATATATATATATATATATATATATATATATATATAGCCTCAAATTCCCTTCCTTAACTGAAACAAAAGATGGCCGTCGCAAAATAATATAATAACACAAATAAAATTATTCAAAAAGCTTACCTGAGAGTTCCATTTGTTCTATTTGACACCAGAGAATATTTTGAAAGATGATCCAAGACTAAATATACAAAATAAACACTAAAAGATTACTAATGAGACAACTGACTAAAGCCTCAGAAACTTCTACACATGTTTTGGGAAACATTGCAAATCAGGATTTCACAAATATGCTCAAATTAATCATTAAATTGCAATTTAATATAAGGAATGATAAAAAAGATTGAGATTAATGAACATAATATAGAAATTCGGTTTACGAATGAGTGGAATGTATATCACATTTTTCTCTTTATTTAACCAATTCAAGCTCTGTTAAATCAGAATACAAGGAGAAATTTTATGCAGTTGTAAGAAACTTAAGAATGGGGGAAAATCTCATGCGAGTATCTATATATATATATATATATATATATATATATATATATATATATATATATATATATATATATATATATATATATATATATATATATATATATATATATATATATATATATATATATATATATATATATATATATATATATATATATATATATATATATATATATATATATATATATATATATATATATATATATATATATATATATATATATATATATATATATATATATATATATATATATATATATATATATATATATATATATATATATATATATATATATATATATATATATATATATATATATATATATATATATATATATATATATATTGTGTGTGTGTGTTTGTGTGATATGTGCTTGTACTAAAGGGAAAGTATTGAGTTTGCAATAGTAAAAAAGAAAAATAAATATGAATTAATTTTAATATACTCTTATGCAATTAAAAATTCATAGCAAATATTGCAATGTGAGTTGTTATAAATAATTATAATTATAATCAGATTCTTTTAATAAATATCATATTAATAATATATAATATTTATCCATTGAATTATATGTAATTTGTTTATGTTTTTTCTCTTTCCCCTCAAAGGGTATTTGTTATTCAAAGAAAGGTTTCCCCTTTTGATTTTTTATTATTTGCTAATAATGATTATCATATTCTCAACCTGCTACTCTCTCTCTGTATATATATATATATATATATATATATATATATATATATATATATATATATATATATATATATATATATATATATATATATATATATATATATATATATATATATATCATATCACTTTTCCCACTCTCGTAATTTGATGCCCGCCACAATTTCCTCACACACACACACACACACACACACACAAACACACACCTTACCTCTCACCCCTCACCACTGCCCTCCATCTCAGTCTGTCCTTCGCAACTCTCCTACCCTCGACTAAACTCATATCCATCTCCCCCTCAACCTTCCTTACTACATCTACTCATCTCTACTTTCGAGTTTCTCTCCCTCCACCCCTTTTTTACTTATCTAAATAATCTACCCACCATCCGGTCTTTATTCATTATATACATATGTGAAAACTATCTCAGTAGACCCTCCTCCGTTCTATTCACCATATTTCTTCTCCATCCACACATTTCCTTATTCTTTCATTTCTAAACCTATCTACCCTTCTCAAGAAACTAGATTAGATAAAGAGAATGAAACAAAGTTAGAGTTTACATTCCTTTTCAATATTATTATTATTATTATTATTATTATTATTATTATTATTATTATTATTATTATTATTATTATTATTATTATTATTATTATTATTTTCAAAATAATAGAAAGAGTGTAAAGAGGAAGATTATTGAAGATTATTGAGAAATGGGTTTTTAATTAGTCACAGAGAATAAATTTTTGTAGGATTTGTGAATGGAATTTAAGTTGCATGAGTACCTGAAGTTGAAGACGACGTTGATTACAGAAAGTAGCATCCCTGTAGCAAATAGTATGAGATCAAGTAGAGTATACAAAGATTTATATTTTTTAGGGAAAGAAAATAGAGTGTACACCTCCATGCCAGAGAAAATAAGATCGATTATGTTATCGTCCAACTCTGATTCCAATTAAAATCATATTAATTCCACAGCAAGTCCAATTAAGTTTGCAGCATCGAAATGCTAAAAAAGTTTCCTAGCAGTTGGAGTAGTTTTTCCTGAGGAAGACTTGAAAAATTAGAACAAGACACAAATATAAAAGGTTATTTGAGGAATGGAGTGGTGAAAATAGTTGATAAATATAAGAAGGATAAGAAAATTTATAAAATGTCAAGTATATTGAGTTCTTTTCTAAGACGATCATAAAAACTAGTATGGAACTACACTATCTGCTTAAGATTATTGTGAACAGAGAAATGGTATCCGAGTTCACCAGCTGTATCTGAAGAATTTGCGAAAAACTATCTGCTGTGGTGAATGTTGAAATCCCTAAGAGTTGCAATTTCATGGATGAGAGAAGATAAGAGAAAATTCCATGTTTTATCGTTTAAGTAAAATTTGAGAGACTCTGTTGAAATTGGAGGTATATGAAAAGAACAGATGAATTAAGTTGCAGATTGGCAAGAGACAACTGGCAACTGTTATATACACTTGTACTGCCGTGTGACATTCCTATTCTGGAGATGGTACGAATTTTGAATTACTGCAACTTTTCAAATATACTTTGGGAACCTTAATCATTCATATAAACTCTTTTCATAGTTGGAGTCTGTATAATCATGGGTCCAAGTTTGAATAATAAATATATATATATATATATATATATATATATATATATATATATATATATATATATATATATATATATATATATATATATATATATATATATATATATATATATATATATATATATATATAATTGTTCCGAGTATTAATTAGAGCGGATGAGGTTATCATTGGATGATGTGAATGAAGAAAGGATTGTATTCTCATACACATAAATAATTGAACGCGATCTCACTTCAGCGAAATTTAACTATGAAACAGAATATTACTAATTGAATTGATTCTAATCATCAAATGATGTTAAAATATCTAATGTTATTATTATTTTTATTATTATTATTATTATTATTATTATTATTATTATTATTATTATTATTATTATTATTATTATTATTGGAAAGATAATATCTGGACAAAAAAAAAGTAGTTTAAAAAATTGAAGGGTTATGACACCTGAAATTTTAACTTTACAGAACTTTTTTTTTTGCCGAGTTTGAGTTACTTCTTAGTATGAGCAACTTTTTTAAAACTTTTATTTTCAGTTTTGGCAAAATTTATGTTTACTCTCTCTCTCTATCTATCTGTTTATCTATAGTCTATCTGTCTATCTATCTGTTTATCTATTTGTTTATCTAGAGAGAGAGAGAGAGAGAGAGAGAGAGAGAGAGAGATAAATAGATAGAGAAAGAAAAAGATAGATAGAGAGAGAGAGATTGACAGATTTATAGATTGAGAAGAGAAGATAGAGAAAGATAGATAGATAGATAGATAGATAGATACATAGATAGATAGATAGATATCTCTTGGATATTGTTCAAACGTATGACAGTTTCCTATTCTCTATTTCCTTTCCTGAATAAAAGAATATTTCCCTCTTTCAAAAAAGGGTCTTTAAATGAAATATATTTAAAATGCATGAAAAGTATTTACACTTTTTGAATTTACAAATTTTATTGTCCCATTCACATGGTTGGGTGACTGAGAAAAAATACAATCAAAAACTAATGTAAGCGACAGTATATATATATATATATATATATATATATATATATATATATATATATATATATATATATATATATATATATATATATATATATATATATATATATATATATATATATATATATATATATATATATATATATATATATATATATATATATATATTAACTTTCTTTTATAATCATTTAAAGGAAAAATACTTTATTTGAATATATATATATATATATATATATATATATATATATATATATATATATATATATATATATATATATATATATATATATATATATATATATATATATATATATATATATATATATATATATGTGTGTGTGTGTGTGTGTGTGGGCGCGTGTGTGTATGTGTGATACATCAAAGAACTATAATTTAAATTATAATTTAAAAGAATTTTAATTATAAAACACGACCTTCCTATTTCGAATGAAATATTTCCTTTTAAAGAAGCAAAAAAAAAAAAAAATCGTCATTTCTTTCTCGACCAATCAAAATTGATTCAAGTATTTATTACAGAAGAAAGAAAAAAAACAAATTAGGAGAGACCCTGCAAATGACATGTGGAAATAATAACATTTTCCTTTGAACCGAATCGAACACGCTCCATAAATTATTGGCCCACCTTCTACTTTTCTTTTCAAAATAATAATAATAATGATGATAATAACAATAATACTAATAATAATAGTTATTCGGCCAGAATTTATTGTCTGCGGGTTGCCCATTTCTTCTACTCACTTTTTCCAAATCTACAGGAAAAAATCGGTGGTAGTAATAATAATAATAATAATAATAATAATAATAATAATAATAATAATAATAATAATAATAATAATGAATTTAATTAAACAGCTATTTTTTGTTCTTGCTTTTTATTAACTTTTAAAAGTATTTTAGCTGCTGCAAATGTTAGTTGGGTGATATAAATGTACTAGTTGTATGTAACTGTAATTATTCATTATGTAGTACGCATTTATATATATATATATATATATATATATATATATATATATATATATATATATATATATATATATATATATATATATATATATATATATATATATATATATATATATATATAT
>SEYY01020851.1:7500-25000 GCA_009176605.1 Armadillidium nasatum | reverse complement strand
AATTTGGTAGACCTCCGGCCTTTGCCCACCGGAGGATATATAAATATATATATTATATTATATATATATATAGGCTGTAATCGTTGATGGGATAAGTAGGTTCATTCCTTCGTGTAAATCTTTCTCTCCTCAAAATTCCATGGTTCGATCACGCTTGCTTTCATGCCATTCAGGCATCGCGTATCAAGAGTGGAAAAATTTTCCGCTCCTATCACTCTAGCTGATTTTCATTCAGCTCAGAATCGTTGCAGAGATATTTTTCGAAGAGCAAAATAGACTTTCACTAAAATGTGTGCTGAGCAACTAAACTCCTACTGATAAATCTTTCTGGCCTCTTGCCAAAACCCTCTCTAACAACTTCTGTAAATCTTCCTTTCCTCCTCTTATTCGCTCTGATGATTCTGTTGCTAACACTCCAACTGAAAAGGTTAATCTCTAAAGGCCTTCTGTTCTCCTCTAATTCTACCCTGGACGACTCGGGCAATCCTCCTCCTACTACTACTCCTCTCAGATGTCCCATGCCTTTACCTGTGATTTCATATGATCAGGTGTATGGGCGTCTGAAATCTATGAACGTTAGAAAGGCAAGCGGCCCGGATGGAATTCCTCCCAAAGTTTTAAGGGTGTGCCTCTTAGCTAGCTCCATCCCTCACTCAACTTTTCTCTCTATGGCTCAATACTAGTACTTTCCCTCAGTGTTGGAAGCGCGCGTTAGTTCAAACAATTCCGAAGAAAGGTAGCTGCTCTGATTCTTCTAACTATGGCCCTATGGTTCTCACTTGTATTCTGTCTAAGATCTTTGAAACTCTTCTCAACTCTCATTTCTTAGATCATCTGGAATCTCATTCCCTTCTTTCTAACCATCATTATGGCTTTCGGAGTTCGAGATCTACTTTTCTATCTCACTGATTTATGGTCTTCTGCCCTTATGGACTATGGGGAGCCTTGTGTGGTGGCGCTTGACGTATCTAAGGCATTTGGCCGTGTGTGGCATCATACGTCAATGCTTTCCAAGCTCACTTCCTTTGGGCTTCCTCCTCCTCTATTTCAGCTGTTGCTAATGGATCGACTTCTTCCTTTTCTGCCAATGGTGTTACTCAGGGTTCTGTCTTGTCTCCTACTCTGTTCCTACTTTTCATTAATGATCTACCTTAACATTTTTTTTTTTATTGTAAGACTCAAAGTTGGGGTTTCCCACCAGCCCAGCCTATGGTAGACCTAGAAATATAAGACTGGCAAATCTGTCCGGCAGAATCGACCTCCCTCAACCCATGTCCATACACCCGACCCAAATCATTAAAAGCTTTCTTCTCCCTGGTTTTTCAAACAATTTCAATATTATTCATCAAAACAAATTTCAAGCAAAAACGTTTAATACTTTTTATATTCCATTTGTTTTTATTTTATTACTTTTAAATCAAATGAAAATCGTTTTGTAACTCTTGAAATGTTTATTATAAAAAATTTAAATTTATAATTATCATTAATTTATGGTCTATTTCCTTAAAAAAAATAGGAAATTTTAATTCAGAAAGTCATTTTAAAGCAAATTTACTAACCTGACTAAGGAAATCAAAAAATAATTTACCTTCACCTTCGGTTTCATAGAAAATAATACAATAATTCCTTCGGTTTTTATACAAAGCTACTTATACAAGGGGGATATGAAAGACAAATTTTTAAAATACCGCAACATGATACTAAATTGTCGTAATTAACACAAGTAAAAAAAATTTATTTTAAATTTTAGCCTTTCTTTAATTTTACAAATGTATTATGGTAAGTTTTAATTATTTATTTTTATTTTTTTTTTTAACCGAAAATAATCTAGTATAAAAGTCAACCGCCAATAGCAAAACGTGGATGAACAGTCTTTAAAGAATGAAAAAAAAAAAAAAAAAAAAAAAAAAAAAAAAAACTTTTTTTTTTTTTTCAATTAGTATATAACTACATTAAAAATGTATATAAAGTATAAATCCTCAACTTGAAAATAGAGTATGTATAACAAACAAGTCTTTTAATAAGAAAACTCAGCCCGAATTCAAAATCTAAATATATTTTATTTGTACTATCAAAAACTTGACATTACTTTTTCTTCATGTTTTAAAAGTCAAATGTTGAAATAAAATTAATCGTCAGTATTTTCCTTGTCTCCATCGGTGGTTTGAACTTCCATTGGCTCTTCTTGTGCTTTGCTTGAAGATTTTTCTTCATCTGCTTTTTTAGCTTTATCCTTTGCAGCCTTTTGTTCTTTTTTATTTTGCTGTGACTTCTTATAGCCTGATAATAAGAAAATAATACATTTCTGTTAAGTTCTCTGAAATAATTATTTATTAACTAAGCTGTTTTCAAGTGAAATATAGTTAAAATATAAAATATAACTCAACTAATTGGATTTCTTATTGTATTAGTACTCATCCAACCTTTTCAACTTCATTTATCACATCCACTCCCCACTCACAAAATATACAACTAGAAACGAACTGGATACCGTATTCTGTTAAATAATAATTATCTGGAATTTGCTATATGGTCAAATAATTTTTAAGAAGTTCTTAAATATTTGAATTATTCAATTTATCAATATGATACTGTAGTTTTTGTTTATGAGCAAGATAAAATTAATCAGATAAACATGTGCCATAATATTTAATATTTAATAATTTTTTTTTTTTTTTTTTAAATATTTAATAATAATAATAATAATAATAATAATAATAATAATAATAATAATAATAATAATAATAATAATAATAATAATAATAATAATAATAATAATAATAATAATAATAATAAAAGGAAAAACTTAAGAAAATATTCTATAAGCATTTTGTTATATCCATTATGATTTAGCAAATTAAATTTTTAAGACTATACAAAGAAGTTTCCTTTGGCGAAATAAAGTGAAGGCTGGTCATTCTTCACAGTGAATTTAATAGTTAGAAATCATATTCATTCATTATATTATTTTAGAAAAACAAAAATAAAAATTTCAAAATGAGAAAAATTACATTTCACTACTTTAATTTTGCAGCCAAGACTTTTCTCCCCAAGAATAAATATTTTATTTATTTTGCTCATCCGTATCACAACATCCAACACAATGAGAGATAGAATCAAATGTAGTTAATTATCAGTTTATATCCTCTTCACAGATTAAGCCCCCCATACTACTATTCTCCACCACTGGAATCTATTTCTAAGGATAATGTATACGTTAATATTATCGTATGTTGTATTATTATAGAACAGTAAACTTTTAGGTATATCAATCTAAAATTTATCTTGTGAAAAACATTAATACGCAATATATTATTTTCATGCAAGACTCAGTTTTAATTTATGCCATTTCACAACAATATCTTAAACACGTTTAATTTCCTCATATCCTCAACTCATCTGTTCTTTTTTTATGAAATAACAATATTAAATATTGAATATAAGGTTCTTCATTTTCAACATTTTGAAGGTTGCTATATCTAAATTAAAATTCCTCATTTCTCACTACTACTACTACAAAAAAAAAAAAAAAAAAAAAAAAAAAAATTGTTATGGTAAATTGAAATCCTCCAACTTGAAAATCTAACTTCTTGGAATAATTGAATCGGTCATCATAAAAACAATAATATAAATAAACAAAAAAAAATAAATAAATAAATAAATATACATTGGAAATTATTAACCTCATTCAATTTGCCCAAAAGAAAATTTCACTAATATATATATATATATATATATATATATATATATATATATATATATATATATATATATATATATATATATATATATATATATATATATATATATATATATATATATATATATATATATATATATATATATATATATATATATATATATATATATATATATATATATATATATATATATATATATATATATATATATATATATATATATATATATATATATATATATATATATATATATATATATATATATATATATATATATATATATATATATAGGGACCAACAGGGGCTGGAATTTTCTCGGGGCTGGGGTCGGGGCTGCCTAAAATTTGTAGAGAGGTCAAAAGCACTGAAATTTTAGGTTATGAAAATTTAATTGAGGTTTATTTAATTATAAGGAAGGAGTAGAATAGTCAACATTCACTTAAATTAATTTCAGAAAATTACAGATTTTGTATAATAAAAGTTTTAAAAAAAGTTTTTTTTTTTTTTTTTTTTTTTTTTCCTGATTCACAATAGTGATTCAACAGGTTTGCCTAGGTAAGACCCTAAGATAAAATTTGAAAAAATGTAACATAAAATTATCAATATAACCTATATTTATACATATCAATGTTATTTTATTGCTATGTATCAAACTTGTATCATTTAACTTTCATTATTTCAAAATTATTTTGCTCATACTTTCAGTCACTGTGGCTAAAAGATCAACTTCAGCAGTATGGGAGTACTTTACAATGTTTTAGGATAAGCTCGAAATAGTTAAATATAACATGTGCAGTCAGGAAATAAGAAGAGGATCTCCGGGTGCCTTAAGTAAAAAATATTCAACCAAATCTTTATGGGAGCATTTAAAATCAAAACACAAAGATGATCATTCACTAGCAAAATAGGCGTGGTCAAAAGAAAAGAAAAAGAAAATATTAAAAAAAACAAGAAAAAAAAAATCCAATTTTCTTATATTTTGTTTGAATTTTTTTATTATTATTTGACTGATTGAGCTGAAATTTTAAGGGTATATTCAATTTTTCCCGAAATTCTAAGTTGATTTCGAGCGTTTTTCTGAGTCTATAACGATTTGAAAGTTATTTGGACTCAAAGTTGGAGAAAAAATGAATAGTGGGGTCAAACCACTGGTCCACATGAACTGAAAATTTAACTGAATATTCTTAGCCCTAATTTCTTTCATTAATGGGAATATATTTTTGATATCACGTCTAGAAAAAAAAGTTATAACACTTGAATTTTTTCTTGAAACAAACTTTGCAAAAATCCCACCCTTCCCGAGATAAAAATTATTTAAAAAAAAAAACCTTACCTACTACTATTTCTTTTATTTTTGGATATTGTTTTGAGGAGGGACGGGCAACAGCTTTTATTTAGTGCATTATTAAATGCTATTTGTTTGAAGCGAGATATAGCCTCTAAAACTTGAGAATTTTTGAAATTTGGTCAAAAATGGACCGTTTTTGAGAGACTATATCTCGAAACCAACGAATCCCATCGAATAAAGTATAAGGAATTTGTAGCCCCATCCCTCCTCTATACACCTACCAAAAATAAGATGTTATAGTTGTAGTTTTTTTAAATTTTTTTGTCCGAAAAGGTGGATTTAAGAAAAAAAAATTTCAATAGTTGGTCAGTTTTGGGCTTATAAAATTTTTTTATAACTCTGGGAACAAACATCTGTTAGAAAGTTTTGTAGCCATAGAATTCTGAATATATAGTCCAAATTTCAGGTCATTCCGAAAAGTGGTTTAGCCCCACCAATTATTTGAAAAAGGGTCAAAATTAAAAAAAAAAAACTTTTTAACCGTTATAGACTCAGAAAAACGCTAGAAATGGATTTTTTTCACCGGGAAAAAAGCTATATACACTGAAAATTTCAGGAGAATCGGATGAATTTTTTTTTTTTTTTTTTTTTGTACAGGTACAGGCACTGACAATAGGCGATACTAATATAAAATTTGAACGCTGGAGTCTGCACCTAGAATGAATGAGAAAGTGTTTCGGTAATGCCGTGTTACATTTCATAGAGTAAGTTTAGTTAGAAGGCAAAAATAATGTCAGATCGGAAGTGCGAAGATTCAGCTAGAATGTAAGACAACAGATCAGTTCAGGGAAACGAGTAAGTGTAAGGAAGTACTTGAAACTTCAACTTAGCGTCACCAAAACCTGGAATACCAAGATATGGTAGACTGAGAAAGGTGTATTTTTACTCGACAGAACTTACAAGAAGAATGATTTTCCCTCGACATATGGTAATTGTGCATGGCATTAGTGTGGCCGATTGTAAGTCGTGTCAGTGTCACCTTCGGTTGGCAGCTAAGGGGAACTGGGAAAGACCAACTCGACACAAGAGGTCTCACTGAATAGAGTTCAGCACCTTGTATGTCTTCTCTCAAACAATTTTGTCATTCAGTCTCAAAACCACTTTTAAGAGGGCCGTAATGGTCTGCTGCTTGGAAAAGGTTCCATTGTTGTTCTAGAGGTAGGTGTTGCATATTTTTGTGAAGAGGCAGATAGAATCACCGTTCTTCAGATAGTTCATTATCCGCAATTCCCAAGTGAGAGGGAAATCGGCAAAATACAAAGTTTTCTTGCGAGTATGAAGTCGGTACAAGAACTGCTGAACAACAGAGACCAAAGTAGTTTTAGAGTAGACAGGATTTTACCTACCGAAAGTTTTACTTGGCGTAGAAATATATAAGATAAAATGTGGCTTTTAATGGAGGCAGTTTAAGTAGAAAATTTTAAAATGAGATTACGAAAGATATGTTGGAAGTAATTAAAGCTGCAGACATAGTTAATGACAATCATTGGCCATCATTAATTGCAATGAATGTAAAAAGTCAATGCTTTTAGAAGCATTTGTTAATTCACCTTTTGGAAATGTTGGCAATAGCAGATCTCAATTTGGATAAATGAACAGTTTAAAAGAAAATATGAGAAAGCAGCATATTATATTAGATATTGGAGAGCTATAATGGTAGGCAAGAAGAAACTATACAAACAGGGGCGCTAACTGTAGAAGCAGCAGCATATATGGCATATATTAATAAGACAGGTGAAGAAGTAGGAATGGAAAATAAAGACAAAACATGTCACAGATCTTAAGAAAGGGTTTTGAAATCTACTTCGGAAACTTTCAATTATTACTTTCAAACCAAAAATTTGGTGAGGAATGGATTTAGGTATAATTTAGTATGAGCAGGACCACCCCAGATATGCAATGCATACTCTATACAAGTAACTACAGATATAGACCCTATACAGAGAAAGAACTGTGGTGGTGTGAAGAAATTCTGACGATACCTTAGAACGCCCAAACTCTTAAAAGCTTATTTAGTGAGAGAAACAACGCGATCCTTCCAAGAAGGAAAATCAAAAATGAAAGTTATATAAGATCGATGAGTAACAATTTATGAACATATAAACTATTCATGAAGAAATTATATAAGAAATTTGAAGAATAGTTTTAAGAACAAGGGAAATTAAAACGTTGGCAAGATATTACATAAATGGATGAAAAGAGGCATATATTTCCCAAATAGTATAAACATATTTGTTTTTCAAAGATGATGTTATAGTAGTAAGGAACATTTTGTAGAGTGAAAAAATGGAAGAACTGAATTTTTTGAAGCATTAAAAACAACCATAATTTTCTGTGCCCATTTAGAAATCAGAGAAAGATCTGAGGTCAATTACAATAAGGCTGCCCTCTTAACAGTAGCTATTTAAAATAGAGTGATATGACTTTCAAAATAAAGAGTAATGAAGGGTGAAATTTAAAGCGTAAGAGTGGATATGTAAAGTGATAGACAGAAGATAATTAATGAAAAGTAGAAAAAGAGTTGATGACAGAACAGCATGATAAAGAACATCACTATTAATATTTTTAAAAGATGAGAAGGGACGTTCTTACAACTGCAGCTAAAGAAAGACTGGAAAGAAAATCAGAGAAAAGGCAGTAAAGGATAGATGGAAAAAGAGAGACGACTAAAAAATCAAACCTATGTAACACAGTCTAAGGTTTTAAATATGTCTAATACCAAAACAAAAAATCACCAAAATGCCAAAGAGCAAAGGATCAAGAACAGAGAAAAACGTATGATTACCAGTAGAGCATTCCTTATAATATAAAAGTAATATTGCGAGATCTCGGAGATAAGATTAGAAGATGCTTCCAAATCTTCCTGTTAAGATTAGAATCTTGTTAAAAATGAAAAAGGGATTGGACAATAGTTAGAAGATTAAGAGAGTCTATCTTTTTTTGGCACAGGTTGAATGAGCACATGCTTCCAGGAGAGAAAGTATGAAGTGGAAAGAAAGAGACAAAACAGTTTATAAGGCACAAGCTTCACAAGCTTCAAAGTTAATAAGCAGGATACTATCAGAATCTTCTTAATGTTAAGCTAAGATAGAGCAAAAATAACATCATTAAAAATTATGAGTTGGAAGGTGTTGGGAAGAAAAAATAACTTCAAAATTGTTTAAGACCGAATTTGAGGCAAATACTTGAGAGAAGAGTTCGGCTTTAGTAAGTGGGAAATGGCAGTTTTGTCATTGGAAGGTACTAGATTTGGGAAAGAGAGAAGCAAATCTGAAGTTGACATTTACATAAGTAATGCAGCAGAACGTAAAATAGCAGTTGTGTCATTGGAAGGTACAAGATTAGGGAAGTAGAAGAAACAAAGTTAAAGTTAACATTTACATAAGTAGAGTTCATACAGGGTCTATCGAAGGAGGAAGAGTCTTTATCTAGATTGCAATGTTTGTATAAGAAAATTATTTGAAATAAAATTGACAAACATATATTCCTACTGACCATCTGAAATAAAAATCTTGATATTACAAGGTTTGGTATTAATTACTACATTAGAAGCATTTAAATTTCTCTAACAGATTCTATAAACAATATAGATTGATGATAACTTACTTTCTAGGCTTTCCTCAAGAGGTTCAACAAATTTCTCAAATTCTATTTCTTTTAATGCTAGTAAAACATCTTGTGCTGTTAGTGTCTTCTTTTTGTTTTTCTGTGTTACTAGAAGTGCTGTTGATGTTGTATACAAAACAAATACAGAAGCAGCTTTTGCAATTGCACTTCTAGCTTCTTTGGAAACTGCAATGCCTTCAGGAAGGGAATCTTTAATTATCCTAGTCACCACAGCATTTGGGAGATTCAAGTCTTCTGGTCTTTCTACCATTGTGAAAATAAATTAGTAAAGCCTGAAAAAGCTATAAAATAAAAGTTGACAAATTTTATAAAATGTTTAAGTTACATTAGTTTTTCAGAGACAAAAAAATAATCTCTGAACAGATTCAAAAGTAAATTTGTCAAATTGAACCATACTTTTGTACCCAGATAATCCAATGAGAAAATATTAATCATTACCTAATATAGAATACAGATTGACTACATATAATTTATTATAAACAAGCAATTTAAAGGTATGTGAAAGATATAATATACATCAATAATAATAATCATAATAATAATAATAATAATGATTATTATTATTTCTCAATTTAACCCACACATTAAACAATTGTAATAAATGAATTTAACACATATTTAATAGTAATAAATATTCATTCAACTGTTTCTGAAGTTAGTAGAGATTTCAACTTGTTAGAACAACTAATTCACAATAATTAAAAATTTGCTTTTTCAAGATCAGTTATACGCAGTTTTGATTTAAGAGTAATTGTTAAAAGCAAAAGTAAAATATAATGATTTTAACTCTTTAACAAGTATATCTTATCACCTATACTTTTCTTGATCCATTGACTGGATTCACGAAACAATATTATACATAAGCATATGAAAAAGAAATAAAGAAAATAATACCTCTTGACATTTTTTATTTTAGTCAATATTCTATTCAAATTTCAAATTACAGTAACATTTTTAATAAAAAATAACTACAATCAAATAAAAATATATCTCTATGCAAAGAAAAATAAAATTTTCCTATGATTTGGAAATAACAATGAGAAAATTTTTTTTTACCTAGAAAAGAAAAATTAGACTATGCATAAGAAAGATGTAGAAAAGAAACTTAGATTCTCTGTTCTTTAAATAAAATTATTTTTAGAAACCTTGTGTGTTGCTTTTAAATGAAACAGATAGAAAATAATTTGCAGCTCAAAAACCTTTTTCTGATTTGATACTTGAAGTTTAGTTTGATACGTAATCATTATGAAAACTCTAAAATTTCAGTTAAAAGGTTGCCACAGAGCATATATATAAATTTATTATTTACATTAAAATCTCTTGAATCTTTCAAAGATAAGCTATATATATATATATATATATATATATATATATATATATATATATATATATATATATATATATATATATATATATATATATATATATATATATATATATATATATATATATATATATATATATATATATATATATATATATATATATATATATATATATATATATATATATGCCAGAACAAACACCTGCACCAAAAGATTTGTTAATAATATCATTCAAAAAGAAAAGCTTATAAATACTATTGCCATCTTTAGTGAATGCGGGCTAACTTTAATTAACTACAAATCAACCAATTATGCTTAATCATTGAACACAATATGAAACCCAGACCATCCACGTACCTATCTAGACTTTTCTTAAATGTCAGTGAATCACAATAAACAACTTCACAATAAACAACTTCCTGTGGCAAACCATTCCTAAAATTAGCCACCCTATTAATTACTAAATGAGTGCTTTTTTTGATTACTTTTTAATTTTCTTATCATAACCCCTAGTCTCCCTTTTATGGTCTCTACTGTAGAATATAGTGATCTTAGTATTATCGTTTGATGCAAAAGTTTTGAAAATGGATTCTATTTCTCCAATAGCCTATTGACAGAAAACTTTCCTAACTTCTTCAACCTCTCCTCAAAACTCTTACACTTAAAGCCAAAAATCATCTTTGTTGTCCTACATTACACACTTTCCAATATTTCTAGTCTTTTCTTAAATGAGAGGCCCAAACTTGTACAAAATACTCTAATACTGGCCTAACAAATTTTATAGCATTTACTTATAACCTCATAGCTCTTGTAAATAACACACTGATTTGTTATACTTTTCATCTTATTAGCTCTATTCCTTGCTTCTCAACATTAATTAACCACTTTCAGATAAATCTGTAGTTCAAAATAGCTCAGTGGGTTGTCTTTTTTTCTGGCTTAAGGGTTGAGTTTTGCCTCTTGCTCTTGCGTCTGTACTGCGAGGTATACAATCAAGGTAGGAACCTAAGTTTTTCTGTGTTACACCAACTACCTGAATGGACACAAAAATTGTTTGTAGATTTTCTGAAGTTGATTAATTAATTACAGTTTAAGGTAAGGTGTATTATTACCCAAATCTAATTTTAATTGGGGATATGGACCAACCGGGGCCCTAGTCCCAGCCAACCCTAGCCATTTTTACTGACCCCAGATCTGGTAAAATTCCAGCCCCGGTTGGTCCCTACTTGTGGCACCCAGAGGTTATTTTCTAATTTCCTGACTGCAGATGTTACATTTAGTTATTTTGAGCCTATTCTGAAACATTGTAAAGTATTCCCATACTGCTGAAGCTGAACATTTAGCCATACTGACTGAAAGTATAAACAAAATAATAATTTTGAAATAATGTAGCTAAACGATACAAGTTTGATATGCATCAATAAAGTAGCAATGATATGTATAAATACAGGTTATATTGATAATTTTATATCTTATATTTTTCCAAACTATACCTTTGGGTCTTGCCTAAGTAAACCTGCTGAATCACTATTGTTAATCAGAAAAAACAAAATTCAAAATTTTTTGTAGTTTTTTTAAACTTTTAATATAAAATATATAAGTTTCTGAATTTTTTTTTTTTTTGAGAAAATGCATATAGTCATTAATTTAAGTGAATGTTGGTTGTTCTACTCCTTCCTTATAATTAAATAAATCTCAATTAAAATTATATCTAATTTTCTTAACCTAAAATTTAACAATAATTTTAGGCAACCTGGCCAGAGCCCCAACCCTGTCCGGGGTAAAATTCCAGCCCCAGTCAGTCCCTATCCATGGTGGTTTAGAAAACCTTTCAGTTTTCAGTTTTCAGCAGAGGATATTGGATTTTTAGATCACTGGGAAGAGTTTCAAGACAGGAATCTGTTTGCAAGAGATGGAGTGCATCTTAGTCGAGAGGGTGTGCAGCTTCTGAGTTGCAGGATGGAGAGATGTCTGCCGGGAAACTAGGTAAGAATAGGGGTGAAGGGCATAATATTGGCACTGTTAGTTGTGGAGATGGTGATTTTAATATTGACGATGGGATTGGTGGTGGTATGAATAAAAATAGAGGTGCCTTACAATATGGGCCTATTAATAAAAATGGAGATATTACTAGAAATCAAGATGTAAAGGATACATATAAGGACATGTTTAGTATGAAATGTTTTTACACAAATGCTCAGAGCCTTAGAAACAAAAAAGATGAGTTGATTAGTTACATTATAAAGGAGAATCTTGACATTATTTGCATTACTGAAGCATGGGTTAATGAGGCATTTTACGGAGACTCCCTACAGGAATATGAAATAGAAGGATACTCATTTTACCTATACCAACGTAGAGGAAGAAGTGGTGGAGGTGTAGCACTCTATGTTAAAGGCAATATTGAATCAGTGTTAATAGCTGACATTAAAACAAATCAGGATGTGGAATCTCTGTGGGTAGATATTCTTATGTATAATAAATCATACAGGATAGGAGCATTTTATAGAGCTCCTGATCAGAGTCAAGTATTAGATGAAGAAATGGTGAAGGAAATCAAGGTAGCGTGTGAAAATAATGTAAAAGGAATAGTCATTATGGGTGATTTTAATTTTCCAGACATTGAGTGGAATTCTTTGAGTAGTATGGTTAATAGAAGTTCAGTATTTGTAAATTGTATTCTATACAACTTTTTGAGTCAGATGGTCCAAGAACCAACAAGGCATGCAGCATTGTTAGATTTAATATTAACAAATGATGAAAATATGGTAAATGATGTCGAAGTAGGGGAGACTTTAGGAGCTAGTGATCATTATATTATTAGATTTAACTGGAATGTGAGGTCTGGGCCCAAATTGCAAGTCAATAGGGAAAAGATATTAGATTTTAGAAATGGTGATTTTAGCAAATTCCGAGCAATGCTCAATGAAATTGACTGGGATAAGGAGTTTAATGGTCAAAATTGTTTCATCATGTGGGAATACTTCAAGCAAATATTGGCTAACATACAGTCTGTGTGTTTTAAAGATAAACCCATTAGGGTGGCAAATAGAAAACCTAATTGGTGGAGTAGAGAGATAAAAGAGAAAATCAGTGAAAAGCGTAGATGTTTTAAAATGTTCAAAGGTAGGAGAAGGGGGAAGATTTGGAACATTATAAGAGAATTAGGAATGAACTTAACCAGTCAATAAGAAGAGCAAAGAGAATGGCAGAAATTAATTTGGCAAGGAATAGTAATAAAGACCTGAAAAAGTTTTTTAGCTTTTATAAATTTAAAAGCAAGGATAAGAAAATTGGCCCAATTAAAATTGATGGGAATTTAGTAAGTTCAGATAAGGAATTGGTTAATATTTTCAATGCTTATTTTGCATCAGTGTTTACTGAGGAAAGGTTGGATAGCAGTTTAGAGAGTAATAGTTCTAGTATGCATGTAATGAATAGGTGTACAAGCATTTCAAATTGAGTTAAATGAAATCGCATCCTTACTAGAACATATTGACCCAAATAAGGCAGCGGGTCCGGATGGTGTGTATGGTAGAATTCTAAAAGAGGGGAGTAGCAGTATTGCAAAGGCACTGTATTTGATTTTTAAGCGATCTATTGCTTTTGGAGAGGTACCTGAGGACTGGAAAACAGCATATGTGGTGCCCATATTTAAAAAAGGTAGTAAAGAAGATTTAGGGAACTATAGGCCAGTTAGTTTAACATCTCTGGTTGTGAAAATTTTGGAAAAGTTACTGAAATGTCATATAGAGAAGCACTTAGATGATAACAAGATACTATATAACTCCCAGCATGGCTTTAGAAAGGGTAGATCATGTCAGACAAATCTACTAGAATTTATGGAATATATTACTGAATGTATAGACAGGGGTGATCCAGTTGATGTCATATATTTAGACTTTAGCAAGGCTTTTGATAAGGTACCCCATGTTAGGCTGATGCAAAAGTTGTCGCAGTATGGTATAGATGGAATGGTACACAATTGGATTAAAGAGTGGTTAAAGAACAGAAGGCAGTGTGTATTACTTAATGGTAATAAGTCATTATGGGAAACGGTGAAGAGTGGGGTACCACAAGGTTCTGTGCTGGGACCACCTTTGTTCCTTATATATATAAATGATTTAGACAAAGGTCTTAAATGCAAGGTTTCTAAGTTTGCAGATGATACCAAAGTGGTTACCTCAGTAAGGAATAATGATGGATGCATAAAGCTTCAAGGTGATCTAGATAGACTTCTTGGTTGGGCAGAGAGGTGGCAAATGAACTTTAATAGTAAAAAATGTAAAGTTCTTCATGTAGGTTACTCAAATGAAGGATTTAATTATGAAATGAATGGAGAGTGGCTTGAGACTGTGGACCAAGAAAAGGATTTAGGTGTGATAATTAGCAGTAATCTGAAGGTGGGTGATCAATGTTTGGAAGCAAGGAATAAAGCTAATAAGATGTTAGGTATAATTAACCGCAATGTAGTTTACAAGAGCAAAGAGGTTATAAGCAAACTATATAATAGCTATGTTAGGCCAGCATTAGAGTATTGTGCACAAGTTTGGGTTCCTCATTTAAGAAAAGACATAGATATGCTGGAGAGAGTACAACGTCGAGCAACAAGGATGATTTCTGGCTTTGAAAATAAGAGCTATGAAGAGAGGTTGAAGGAGTTAGGAATGTTCTCAGTTGAAAGGAGATTTCTCAGAGGGGATATGATTCAAGTTTACAAAATATTTGCATCTGACAGTAATACAGAGATTGAAAAATACTTCATAGTGGACCATGGAAGAGTAACTAGAGGACATAACAAGAAAATTAAAAAGAAGCCATGCCATCTCGATCTAAGAAAATACTGTTTCAGTAATAGAGTTGTTAATTTTTGGAATGACTTGCCACGGGAGGGTGTTGACTGTGATTCTCTTGTCAAATTTAAAAAGGGGCTAGATAGATATATGGATGGTTTGGGTATTATATAGAATAATCTGACTAAGCCAAATTGGCGGGTATATATGAATTTTTGGATCAACAGATCAACCTATGACTAAGCCTAACGGCAGTTTTTGTAGTGGGTGATGGTTCATTGAATATTGCATGTGTAATGGGGCTTAGTTTTTCTTTTATCTATGCATGACTATGCATGAATGAACTGATAACTGGGATGGGATAGACCTAGTCTTTCGTGCATGTATTAGTATTGTTATTATTTGTTTGGACTGGGACAGTCTTGATAGGCCCTTGTGGCTTCTAACTGTCCCTATTTTCCTATGTTCCTATGTTCCAGTTGGCTGAGCCCTTGAATAGGGCTCTGCCTGTGAGTGATGGTGATAAAAAAAAATTGCTAATAATCATAACCAAATCTTTTTCTTGGTTCACTGACTAGAGCTAATCTCCATTCATAAAGTATTTCATTAAAGTAGCATACATGAAGAACTAATTATAAGGATTTTAGAACATATTTTGTGTTTGGAATTTGAGTAGGTGTTGTAGGAACTGCAATGAGAATAATTATTTGATAAATATGAATTTGGCCAACCTAGGTTAACTTTTAAGGTAATATATATTTGTGAATATTTTTAACAATCATTTGTAATCTGAGGGATTTATGCCATTTGCTTTAATAAACTGCATGTTGCATAGGAAATAATATAGTTAGCTTGATTGCTTTATGGGGAAAGTTGGATATGTAACAAGCCATTCACAGTGAATGGCAACATTTTTTTTTTTTTTTTTTTTTTTTTTTTTTTGACTGGGACAGATTTGATAGGCCCTTGTCACTTCTACCTTTATTTTCTTATGTTCTCATTATAAGCTTATTTCACCTCAGCAACTATAATTATTGCTGTGCCAACTTAGATCAAGATCTTTAGTTAATTACGAATACTCCATGGCACTCATTTAAGGTGTAACCTAATTTACTATTGGCTCTGACCTCACCAATGAAGGGCATATACCATCCTTACAGGAAGACAAAACACTGCCCTTCCTACCCTCACGAGTTAAAAACGAGTGAGCCACTAGCAAATCGCAATGTTTTAGTTTTGATAGCTGCCCTCACCAACGAAAGGCATACGTCAAATACTGCCCTCCTTCAGGCCATCACTAGGTCAGAGAATGTGAATCACTCCTTAGCCTGTGATCACTCGCACCGACATAGTAATGCTCTCATTCTCTGCAGTCAAGGTCTGACGCGGGTTTTTTACTTACTTGGGGTTCAATGGGCTCATTTAAGTACAATCCCCTGCCCATGGTCCTTTCCTTCAGAAGACAGTTCTCAGATTCTTTGAAGTTCTCCCATTGTATAAGGGTTCTCCAGTGTGGAGAAGGAATTTGCAAGTATCGTCAATAACCGCAGTCTGGTATTGCAGAGGTGTTTGTTTCATCAAGCAGTACAGGGCGGGTAAGTTTGTTTTGTTTTTGAGAGCAGAACTCCACGACGACTCGACGAGGGCATAAGCCGTCCTTCCAGGCAGACCAAATACTGCCCTTCAAGCTATCACGAGGTCAGAGCGAGTGAACCATACCATAGGAAATACCGTGACCATACGCAATAAGAGCTCATGATGCATTCCACGGGGGGTGGGGGTGGGGGGTAAGTACTAAATGTCCTCGCGGGTTTTTTTGTTTTAAGAATGAACTACCGTCAATAATTATGGCCAAGTGAGCTCATGCTCATTGTCCAGACCGACCGTTCTCATATGTTTCGTATAAAAACTATATATATATATATATATATATATATATATATATATATATATATATATATATATATATATATATATATATATATATATATATATATATATATATATATATATATATATATATATATATATATATATATAATATATATATATATATATATATATATATATATATATATATATATATATATATATATATATATATATATATATATATATATATATATATATATATATATACCTAGTGTCTTATACGGTAACTAAAAATAAAACTAGTCTGAAAAGTTTGCAACCCTTTTTGTATTATCATAGGAAATAATAAAAAAAAATTATTTTTTAAATAAATAAAAATAAAAAATTTTTTTTTTTTTGATTTTTTTTTTTTTTTCATTATATTATATATATTATATATATATATATATATATATATATATATATATATATATATTATATATATATAATATATATATATATATATATATATATATATATATATATATATATATATATATTGGCTCCGAATTCCTTACAGAATTCGCACACACCTATAAATAGTAGATCAAAATTAAATTGTGAAAGAATGTAAAACAAAATAAAGGTACCAATCCTAACCTAACCTAACCTAACCTAACCTAACCTAACCTAACCTACCTAACCTAACCTACCTCCTAACCTAACCTAACCTATCCTAACCTATCCTAACCTAACCTAACCTAGCCTACCTACCTAACCTAACCTATCCTAACCTAATCAACCTACCTAAAATTTAGGAATTTTTTCAAACTTCTGAAAAAATTTCACTGCATC
>SEYY01020850.1:20000-77804 GCA_009176605.1 Armadillidium nasatum | reverse complement strand
AGTAAGTGGTATATGCCAATTTTCTACTATTTACTGAAACTTGCTGTTACAAATGCGTGGCTGTTATATAGAAGACAGTATGACCAGCTGTTCCCTGGAGATAAGAAGTCCATGAGCCTTCTTGATTTTCAAATTGAAATCGCATATGGGCTTACAATGGATGGAAAAATGCCACATCAGCTTGTCAAAAAAAGAATGAGACCATCATTATTTGAGCCTGAAAAAAGCGATCCAAAACATCAGCTACTATACCACTTCCATCAAAAGATATACGACTAGACGGATTTGGTCATTTTCCAACATATGACAAGAAGCAGCATAGATGTAGGAACTGTACTAACGGACGTACACACTTAATGTGCCTTAAATGTCAAATATTTTTATGTTTGAATAAAGAAGGAACTGCTTTTCTTAAATTCATACCAAAGATAATAATATTTAATTTTAAAATTTTTTTTTTTTTCACATATATATATATATATATATATATATATATATAATATATATATATATATATATATATATATATATATATATATATATATATATATATATATATATATATATATATATATATATATATAGATTAGGAAAATTATTTTTACAGCAACTTCAAATAAAAACGAATTTGCAGAAATATTTATATATATATATAATATATTATATATATATAGTATATATATATATATATATATATATATATATATATATATATATATATACTCAGGATACAATTTTCTTTTTTGTAATTTCAAATTTTGTAAAATTTCGAATAAAAATTAATTGATCAATTGTTCCACTATTTTTACCCTAAATTTCATAATGTCATTTATTAATGACATTCTGAAAAACGTAAGGTTACTACTAGAAAATATTAGAAACACGTTTAATGTTATATTTATACTCAAATTAAGTGAAAAATGCAAAAAAAAAAATTTTTAAATTTTTTTTTTAAAATTATGAGAGAAAGGGTTAAGCATTGCTAAATCAATGAAAGATCTTCTAGCTTCCAGCAGCGATGAAGAATCACAGTCAGAAGTGTCAAACGATACAATATCGATTATTGAAAATTATCTGAAACTCCCACGTTTGGAGTCAGATAAAGACCAACTGGTTTGGTGGAGAGATAATTGCAAAAGTTTCCCTTTTCTTGCTGAGCTGGCAAGGACTTATTTAGCATGTCCAACTAGTGTTGCTAGGAGCGTCTTTTCAGTGGAGCAGGCCTCATTTACGACGAAAAAGAACCAAACTTTCACCTGAAAGAGCCCAAAAGTTTTTATTTCTAAAAACTAACTTACCAATTATTAACTTCAAATGGAATATGTGAAACTGTGAAGTGTGAGGTAATACTAATTACTGGCTATATATATATATATATATATAATATATATATATATATATATATATATATATATATAGATAACCTTTTCCAAATGGGTGGAGGTTGGGGAAAGAGGTTGGGGTGTTCAAGAGTTGGGTCCCCGTCCCACACCCTGGTAACATAGATCTGGATATTATATTTAAAATTCCAAGAATCTATGCAAAAACTCTTAAAAATTAAATATCCGCATCCGCATCCGCATCTGCGGATATCCGCAATTGAATATCCGCAACCGCATCCGCATCCGGATAGTAAAAAATTACTAAGTAAATAATAAATAATATATAATATATATATAAAATATATAATATATATATATATATATATATATATATATATATATATATATATATATATATATATATATATATATATATATATATATATATACTAGGGTTGCCGACGCACCGGGTGGTGCGGTGCGGTGCGGTGCGCTTGATTAGAGTTTGGTGCGGTGCGGTGCGGAGCACCGCATTTTGCTTCCGGTGCGGTGTGGAAACAAATGACAGTTGGTGCGGTGCGGTGCACGACGACCTGGTGCGGTGTGCGGTGCGGTCGGAAAATTCCGGAGCTCGCCAACCCTATATATATATATATAATATATATATATATATATATATATATATATATATATATATATATATATATATATATATATATATATATATATATATATAATATATATATATTATTGATGGCATACGCATTAGCGTCCACATCAAAACTGACATCCGCATCCGCATCCGCACTTTCGAAAACTCAACATCCGCATCTGAAAATGAGAAATATGAAATCCAATCCATCATTATATATATATATATATATATATATATATATATATATATATATATATATATATATATATATATATATATATATATATATATATATATATATATATATATATATATATATATATATATATATATATATATATATATATATATATAACTTGTATTCTTTTCAGCATATCTATGTCTTTTCTTAAATGTGGAACCCAAACTTGAGCAGAATATTCTAATGCAGGCGTAACATAGCTATTACACAGCTTGCTTATAACCTCTTTGCTTTTGTAAACTGCATTATATATATATATATATATATATATATATATATATATATATATATATATATATATATATATATATATATATATATATATATATATATATATATATATATATATATATATATATATATATATATATATATATATATATATATATATATATATATATATATATATATATATATATATATATATATATATATATATATATATATATATATATATATATATATATATATATATATATATATATATATATATATATATATATATATATATATATATATATATATATATATATATATATATATATATATATATATATATATATATATATATATATATATATATATATATATATATATATATATATATATATATATATATATATAGCCATCACCTATCCCTCTTCTTCAATACTCTCAGTTCTGTGTTACCATTGGGGGAGGGATAGCAAACCCAGGCATTAGAAAATATTTGGTGAGGTATTCTCTTATACTTTTGGCTGATTTCAGTTGTAAATAACATAGATTTGGAAGGCCCGCATTTAGTTCAATGTTGATAGGTTGATTTCTTGCAGTGTAAGGTACTCCTTCATTTTTACTTATGAAATTATTTAGGACACAGGCGATCTTTACTATGGACTTGACTGTTTCTTCAGATCAACACATTGGCGTTTGAAATACTCGAAACTTTGCTGTCAAAATTACGAATGAGCATTTAACAGTTTTACGAGTCAAAGATAGCCTGTATATAGATAAAAATTCTCCTTTCAGCATTTAGAGTGGCCCTTGGGTATGGTCTCATAAAATACTGTTTTAAAGGAAATACTACGTCTCCACAAAAAAGAAAAAAGAAAAAAAATAAGGGATTTTAATTTTAGTTTCTTTGTTTTCATCAAGAGGAAGTGATTCTGGTGATGATATATCAAGACCATCCCGGTTCAGTAAAGGACCTAAACGAGCGATTTGAAACACGCCTGCGTCGCTATTTCTTCCAGGATCTCCCACATCAACAGTAATAAAGTAACCGTCAGCATCAGAACATGCGATTATTTGAACTGAATGATGGCCTTTATATTTAATATTTCTAGATCCAGCATTGTTAAATTTTTTAATCCCGACATGTTTCCCATCAATTGCTCCCATGATGATGAAACTGTCAGAAAAAGGGTTTCCTCTTTCTGCACTGAAACACGAAACTGGTTTAATGAAATTGGTTTCACGAAACTAGTTTCATGAAACCAGTTCCTTCAATGAGCACAGCTCCTTAGTATTGACTTTAACCTTTCTAGTTAGATTAAGGTTTACTAGGAAAGAAGCTATCTTAACTATATATATATATATATATATATATATATATATATATATATATATATATATATATATATATATATATATATATATATATATATATATATATATATATATATATATATATATATATGTATGTTCCAGACTTTACCAATAGAGTACATGTAAGATTGAACATAGCGGTTAAGTCTAGTGTCAGAGAGTTGGACAGAGAAAGGATGTGACTGTGTAGAAAGACGAGTCTCACGAACCCTTCTCAATGGAGGAGGTATGCGACGAGAGAGTTCAGAAGAGCAATGTCCATTGAAACACCAAGAATATTAAGGAGAGATGGAGGTTTGAGTTGTGTGTTTTCGAAGAAGATATCATAGTTGTGTGGAAGATTGTGACGAGTAGAGAGATGGAGGAATTGAGTTTTTGAGGCATTGAAAACGACCATGTTTTCTCTGCCCCAATTTGAAATGAGAGATAGATCAGAGGTTAGTTGCTCCAAGGCACCCTCCTTGCCTCTATTAACTGTCGTTGGGAGGGGCGCCTTTCAAAATGAAAGGAGTAATGAAGGGTGGATTCATCAGCATTGGAGTGGATAGGAGATGAAGTAATAGAGAGAAGTTCATTAATGAAATGTAGAAAAAGTGTTGGGGATAGAACAGATCCTTGAGGAACACCACTATTAATAGATTTATAGGATGAAAGGTGGCCGTCTACAACAGCTGCTATAGAACGACCAGAAAGGAAATCAGAGAGAAGGTCACAGAGAGAAGGATAGATTTCGAAAGATTGAAGTTTGGAAATCAAAGCTTTGTGCCAGACTCTATCGAAAGCCTTCGATATGTCCTAGCGCCACAGCAAAAGATTCACCGAAATGCCGAAGAGCGGAGGACCAAGAGTCAGAGAGAAGGGAAAGAAGATCACCAGTAAAGCGTTTCTTTCGAAAGCCATACTGGCGATCAGAGATAAGATTAGAAGAATTGAGATGTTTCCAAATCTTCCTGTTAAGGATAGATTCAAAAACTTTAGAAAGAACGGAGGTTAATGAAATTGGACGGTAGTTGGAGGGTTGAGAAGGGTCCCCCTTCTTCGGCACAGGCTGAATGAGCGCACGTTTCCAGCAAGAAGGGAAGGTTGAAGTAGAAAGACATAGACAAAATAGTTTACCAAGGCAGGGTGCAAGCTCGGAAGCACAAGTTTTGAGAACCACAGGAGGGATACCATCAGGACCGTACGCCTTCTTATGTACGCCTCCATGCCTGAGAGAATCACCTCAGTTTTGCGCTCTGCACATTCTGAGGGATCCCTCTCACGGAAACAGTAATCATTCCATGGAAAATCAGAAAAGTACGACCGCAAGTCAGACCAGTTAGTGGCACCGAAGTGCCAGAAACGTCTCCTCGCCGAAGGCGGGGGCCGTTCTTGCGGAAGACTTGAAGAGACAGGACAAGATAAAGAGATAAGAAGGTGCTTGGATGAACCCAGAGAAGGAAAGAGTTTAACAGTATAAGGAGAAGGATAAGAAGTTAAGAAAAGATCTAGTATGTTGGGTTCATCACCAAGACTGTCAGGGATACGGGTAGGGAGATGCACCAACTGCTCAAGGTTGTTCTGTATAGAAAATTGGTATTCGAGTTCACCAGCTGGATCATGAGAACTAGATGAAAGCCATTGGCTTTGGTGAACATTGAAATCACCTAAAATGATGATTTCGGAGAAAGGAGAAGAAGAGAGAATGTGTTCTATTTTGGAGTTAAGATAGTCGAAGAATTTTGGATAGTCTGTAGAGTTAGAAGATAAGTAGACAGAACAAATGAATTTAGTTGTAGAGTTGCAAGAAAGTTTAAGCCATAAAGTAGAGAATTCAGAAGACTCCAAATTAGAGACACGAGAAAAGACAACATCATTGCGCACATATGCGCAGCATCCGCCTTTGGCTGAAATTGAGGATAGAGACACTAGGAGGAAACAGAGTAGGGTTTGCTGTCAGAACACTCAGACACCTGAGTTTCAGTTAAGAACAAGAGATGATGTCTAGAAAAAGAGAGGTGGTGTTCGACAAAGTGGAGATTAGAAAAAAGACTGAGAATGTTGCAGAAATTAATGAAAAACGAAGACCGTGCACCAGGGCAAATCGGCGACAAGGGCTTGGTGGCGCCAACCCCATCACCGGATTCTACCAACTCCCAAGTGGTGATGGGGGAAGGAGTAGATGAGGGGCTATATTTGGAATCCGCCCCTCTTGGATTATCCGAGGCAGATTTATGTTTTGCCATTTTGTTTCATTTAATAGGTAATGTAGGTATAAGCGTTTGTAAATTTGTAGGACACATGTGAAGAAGGACGAAAGTTGTGGGAGCATAGACACTCCAATTTGAGTCAAGTGTACACTAGAAACCTTCTGAGAAGATGAAACGCGAAAAGGAACGAACCAAAGGACAAAGGAGTGAAACGGAATGGTCTAGCCCATCCTATCACCCCGTGTGTTAAGCACAGTGGGGGGTACTTCCATCGCTTCGGACTGCGCTACGTCCTCCCCTTATATATATATATATATATATATATATATATATATATATATATATATATATATATATATATATATATATATATATATATATATATATATATTATATATATATATATATATATATATATATATATATATATATATATATATATATATATATATATATATATATATATATATATATATATATATATATATATATATATATATATATATATAATATATATAGTGAGTTATAAGTAACCATGCGTAGGAAAAAGGTAATGTTTTTATATTTTATATAGTGGTTATTTTATTCATATGCCCCATATGGTTGTCATTGTTTTTAAAACAGACCTGAGTACATTTTCATAAACACACATTATCACAGCTGGTGTTATGCTTCTATTGACCTTTTTGCATACGTTCCTCAAGATGATATAATGTATGTCTCATATCTTTTCTTAATATATAAGGACCTTCACGTGTCTCTGAAAGTAAAAAAATCAAGAGGGGTGACATTTGGGGATCTGGGTGACAACTCCACATGACCAAACAGACTAATCCAAGAATTCGGAAGCTGCTGATTCAGTCCCTGACACACGTGAATACCATAATGAGGTGGAGCCCCTTTTTTCTGGAAGTAAGTTGGATGGATGGGAAAATCTTTTGCACTATGTGGATATACTTTTTCATGAAAATTATTGTGATTGTAAACGATTCGATAATTCTCTCACCGCATTTCCCAGCCAACATCATCAATTTACCTGCAACTTGCATCTTTGTCAGACTTATCCAGTGAGAGTTAGAGTTACTCCAATATAGTACCTTTTGCAGTTAACTTCTCCACTCCAATCAATTTGCTAGTTGTTCATTCACAGAATTACATCCGTCTTCACACAGATGTTGCGCAATATGTGATTTGTAAGGATACCATCTGTTTTGCTTTCAACATAGAAGAATGAACTCTAAATAAACAATAAACATTTCCTTCCAAAAGTTTCACTTTTGAGAAATGATATTAAAACTTAGCTACCGAGCAATTAGTATGTCATCTGCTAATTCACCCGGAATTGAATAGCTTAGTCCTCTCCAAGAAAACACCTTAGATATAAAACTCTAATGTGAAAGGAAAAAATATATATTTCACAGCTTAAAAAAGTGTCCTATTTCCACAATCGGGGGAATACTATTCAGAGAAAAAGTATTTTACATCCTGCCATGAAATCCCGAGACTTCTCATCGAATTTGGTTATGTCCCGTTTAGTCATAAGAATTTCGATATTTTCTTGATAGATCTAAAAGCAGTCTCAAGAGTTCTCTTGCACAAAGGAAGTTTATGGAACAGTTCCCGTTGGTCAAAGTCATTTACGAGAAAATCATAAAGAAAAAAATTGTAATTAACTTAAAACAATGTCACGATCATAACTAAAACATTTGGGTGAATCTCTTATCCGTCAATATTTATTAAACATTCTCCAGCCTGCCCACTCCCGCTCGTTAGCAGACATGATCTGTTTCGCACCATAATATTTTAAGAGTCATTCTGCCCTCCCATACCCGTCCGTGGGCCGGACACAGGCTTATCGGTTTAGTCGTATTCGTGAAGGTCTCTAACCTTAGTCTTTTGAAACTTTTTAATAAATTTTGCTACAGTGTCGTATGTGATGTTCGTTACGTGTTTTCAGAGTTAAATTCTGTTGCAACCTGGAGACTTATTTCTGACGAGGCCATTATTATCATTTCAATTTGTTGCTCTTTCTTCTAATGCATCTTTTAAAGCTATCTGCAAAATATAATATAGGATCATGTTGCAAATTCTACGTATGGTTACTTATATTTCATCCTTTATATATATATATATATATATATATATATATATATATATATATATATATATATATATATATATATATATATATATATATATATATATATATATATATATATATATATATATATATATATATATATATATATATATATATATATATATATATATATAGTCCCTATATATTATATCATAAAATATCAAGGAAGGTTGAAAAAACTTTATTATATAAATGGTTTATACATAGCGTGGTTATATAGTTATCAAATTATTCTCCAGTTCTTATTTTCGAATTCACGAGTTTAAATCTCTTTAAGCTTTCTTGAAGATCCATTATGGTTGGTGGTTTATTGAATTAGGTTTCTTAATTTTTTTCACAAATAAATTTTATTGACACAATAACAAAAAAACAAACCCTATCTGAAAATATAGGCAAAAATAAATATGTGTCATGAATATCACAACACACATCTCTGACACTATCCCACATAGCATCAAGGATCTATTGTGGTCATTCACATGAACAAATGCAAATATTAAATATATAAAAAATGAGAGTAATTTGAAACATATATATATATATATATATATATATATATATATATATATATATATATATATATATATATATATATTATATATATTATATATATATATATATATATATTATATAATAATAATAATATTAAAAAGTATTTTAATTAGTGGGGTTGCCAAATTGCTTGCCAGCAAAAGAAAAAGTTCAATGGTGAGGATTATTTACATGGCAATTATTTGCGTGGTTGGAGAAAAAGGAAAAACATAATCTAAGGATCGTGAGTTAGCAAAAAACACGAATCAGAGTTAGAAAAATTGGATTCTCCTGTATATAAAGCAACTCAGATTGTCTTCAGAGGATACCATTTCTGGTGATGATGATAAAAAACAGATAACAAATTCACGACGGTTGAAATCTACTTTTAACAAAGCGAATCTCTTTAAGCTTCTCTTGAAGATTCCATGTTTCTTCTTCTCGTCGTTCTATTGTTCGCTATTATCCTTGAAGAAATGATTCTGATTTACCTCTGCCTTTATGGCTAGAGATTTTAGTTTACCTCCACCTTTATGGCTAGAGATTTAGTTTACCTCCACCTTTAGGGCTAGAGAATTTAGTTTACTTCTTACAGTTGGTTTCTTGTCTTCTTAGCTCTTCTGGTTTGGAGTTAGACTTCAATCTGAGGCGATCAATCTTGAATGACCCTTATTCGAGCTTTAACCCGTTCTTTTATCTTCTTAAGAATTAAAGGGTTTACGCAATTTTATTATTTCATTAATTTTATTTAACGTAAAAATCATTAAAAAATGATATCGAAATTTATCAATTAAAATAAATAAGTGTTTAAGCTCGATATTTATGAATGAATTTAAAGTCCACTATTATTCAAATATTCATTCATAAATATAAATAAATAACATGATATATTTAAAAGGAACATAAAAGTTGAGGAATTGAACTTTTACAATATATATATATATATATATATATATATATATATATATATATATATATATATATATATATATATATATATATATATATATATATATATATATATATATATATATATATATATATATATATATATATATATATATATATATATATATATATATATATATATATATATATATATATATATATATATATATAGGGAAGTAGCGCTCCCGAGGCGATGAGATTACTCCCAATGGGTGTATGGAATGTTAAGGGGACAGTCCAATTTCAAAATTTTTTTTTTTTTAATTTTCAGCCGATTCTCCTGAAATTTTCAGTGTATATAGCTTTCTTCTCGGTGAAAAATGAACATTTCTATCGTTTTTCTGAGTCTATTATTTTTTTTTTTTTTTTTTTTGGAAATTTGACCGTTTTTCAAATGAATGGGGGAGCCAAACTACTTTTTGGAATGACCTCAAATTTGGACTGTATATTCAGAATTTTATGGGATACAAAAGCTTATAACAGACTTTTGTTCCCAGAGTTAGAGTCAAAAACTGACCAATTATAAAAAAAAAAAAAAAAAATAAAAAAAAAAAAAAAATGTTTTTGAAAAAAAATCTACCTTTTCGGACAAAAATTGTTTTTAAAAAACTACAACTATAACATTACTTATTTTTAGTAGGTGTATAGAGAATGGATGGGGCTACAAATTCCTCTCTATACTTTATTCGATGCGATTCGTTGGTTTCGAGATAGAGCCTTCAAAAAGGTACATTTTTGACCAAATTTCAAAAATTTCTAAAGTTTGAGAGACTATATCTCTCTTCAGACGAAAAGCATTTAATAATGCACTAAATAAAAGTTGTTTCCCTGTCTCTCCTCTAAACAATATCAAAAAATAAAGAAATTAGTAGATAGAGTTTTTCTTAAATAATTTTTTTTTCTTGGGAAGGGTACAATTTTTGCAAATTTTTTTTCAAGTGCTTATAACTTTTTTCCTAGACGTGATATCAAAAATCTGTTCCCACTAATGAAAGAAATTAGGGCTAATATTATTCATTGAAATTTCCAGCTCATGTGGACCAGTGGTTTGACTCCCCTATTCATTTTTTTCAACTTTGAGTCCAAATAATTTTCAAATCGCTATTTATAGACTCAGAAAAATGCTCGAAATCAACTCGGAGCTTCGGGAAAAAATACATATACTCTGAAAATTTCAGATCAATCAGTCAAATAATAAAAGGAAAAAATTTCAAACAAAATATAAGAAAATTAATTTTTTTTTTTCTAGTTTTTTCAATATTTTCTTTTCTTTTCTGTTTCTTTTGACAGCTTCTTTTCTGCTAGTGAATGTTTATGTTTGTTTTGATTTTCGATGCCCCATAAAGATTCGGTTTAAAATGTTTTACTTGTAGCACCCGGGGGTCCTCTTCTAATTTTCTGACTGCACATGTTACATTTAGCTATTTCGAGCCTATCCTGAAACATTGTAAAGTACTCCAATACTGCAGAAGCTGATCTTTTAGCCATATTGACTGAAAGTATAAACAAAATAATAATTTTGAAATAATGTAGCTAAATGATACAAGTTTGATACATAGCAATAAAATAACAATATCTATAAATACAATTTATATTGATAATTTTATATTTTACATTTTTTCAAACTTTACCTTAGGGTTCTTACCTAGGTAATTCTGTTGAATCACTATTATGAATTAGAAATTTTTTTAATTTCTGTATTTTTTTAAAAACTTTTTTGAAAAATCTGTAATTTTCTAATATTTTTTTCTGAGTAAATGCATTTAATCATTAATTTAAGGGAATGTTGACTATTCCACTGAGTATCTCAAATTTTTCGACTATCTAAACTCCAAAATAGAGTACATTCTCTCTTTCACTGAGATCATCACATTAGGTGATTTCAATATTCACCACCGCCAATGGCTTTCTTCTAGTTCTCATGATACAGCTGGTGAATGTGCCTTCCATTTAGCTAACCAAAACGTCCTTGAGCAGTTGGTGCTGATTGTCTTGGAGATGAACCCAACATTCTAGACCTTTTTCTAACTTCTCATCCTTCCCCTTATACTGTCAAACTCTATCCACGTCTGGGTTTCTCCGGTCACCTTCTTTTCTCTGTATCCTCTTCTATCTCTTCAAGTCTCCAGCTGGAAATAACCCCTTCTATTGAAAGGAAACGTTTGTTGCATTTCGGTGCTGCATGCTGGTTTGGTTTCCTTGGAATGATTATTGCTTTCTTGCTTTCCATATATTATATATATATATATATATATATATATATATATATATATATATATATATATATATATATATATATATATATATATATATATATATATATATATATATATATATATATATATACAATTTATACATATATATATTCATATTACACTGATTTAATGTTCAAATGAAACTTACGAAAAATTTGAGTACTTGATACCATTTCTAAATATTTCATAAACTGAAATATTTCATAAATCCTAAATATTTCATAAATAACCTGGATATAAAAAATATTTCATATATATCCAGCAGACACCTCTGGAGGAGAAGTTGGGATAACCTTGGATAGCTTGGCTGCAATAAATGTTCACCACGGTACCCCTCTCACTAGGAACCTGTTTCCGTGTGAATACCAGAAAGTCTGGGTGGACTTGTTTATTAAGTATAATACCCCATTAGCCAGCTCAGTGATAGTCAAGTATCTGACATTCAAAGACGAAGGAGGGCAGCCATGGCATCCAGCAATTTTTTAAAATTTAAATTTATGAAAGGGAATATGACCCAGTTCAGAAAGTAATTATATTATAGATAATATAACTGAATAAATAAGATATAAGATTCAAATCTTTCTCATTTTTTGTTATATATTTGCATCTTTCAAATAAAATTTAAAAATAATTCTTTGCATATTTGCGCACTTTTTTTTTGCGCTCTTTTTTTTTGCCCTTTTTTTTGCGCTCCTAAACTTGCGCTTTAAAAAAAATTTTAATTTGCGGACATGTGCGCTTTTGCGTTTGCGGACTAAATATTTGAAAAAATGTGCGCTTTTGCGCTTGCCCACTAAGTTTTTCCAATTTGCGCTTTGCGTTTGCGTTCTAAAGTTTAAAATTTGCGTACACACCTCTGATATATATATATATATATATATATATATATATATATATATATATATATATATATATATATATATATATATATATATATATATATATATATATATATATATATATATATATATATATATATATATATATATATATATATATATATATATATATATATATATATATCCAACCTTATCTTACTTTTCATTAACGATCTTCTCAACTGCACTTTTAACTCTGTTCACTCTTATGCTGATGACTCAACTCTACATTCTTCTACTCATTTCAAATCTGCTCCCTCTTTTGCTTCTAGAGTTGCTTCTTGTCTTCAACTTTCCGATTCTATTCTTGCCAATCTGTATGGGATTTCCCGGTGTGGTCATAGCAACCTTGTGAAATTCAACTCTTTAAAAACTCAACTTCTTCACATCTCTCTCTCAAAAACACCTCCCAACTTTCCTATCCTCTTCGATGGCTCTCCCGTCTCACCTGTAAATAACATTAACATTCTTGGTCTTAACATAAACAATAAACTGTCTTGGAAACCGCATATCACAATGGTTGCTAAAGCGGCCTCTAAGAAGCTGGGAAGTTCTGTTCAGGTTGCGAGAATTTTTTTCTTCTGAGCAGCTACTCCAAATATATAAGGGTCTTATTCGCCCTTGTATGGAGTACTGTTCTCACATTTGGGGGGGCTCCAGCTCCTCCTCTCTTTTGGATAGGGTTGAGTCTAAAGCTAAAAGATTAATAAACTGTCCCCTACTTTCTAACTCTCTTGACCCACTATCTCTGCGACGTGACGTTGGCGCACTATCCCTTTTCTATAGGTACTACAATGGAAGGTGCTCGAGGGAATTGGCCTCTCGCATTCCTCCACCGTTGCGTCGTACTCGTTGCACAAGGGGAGCCCTGCTTTCGCACCAATTTTGTGTGGATGTATTAAACCCCAGGCTGGCCCGCTGTGGTGCCTCCTTCTTTCCAGCTACCTCTGTTCTGTGGAACTCTCTACCATCATCTATTTTTCCTCCTGTATTTAATCTTCCACTCTTCAAGGCTTCCGTCTGTGCCCACCTGAGGGATGTGCGTTAGGTCTTTGTTTGAATGAGTTTTTTCCATTTTGTGTGTGCCCCCTCCTTGAAAAGGGCTAAGCCCGTGAGTGGTGGCGTTCTGTAAAAAAAAATATATATATATATATATATATATATATATATATATATATATATATATATATATATATATATATATATATATATATATATATATATATATATATATATATGAAAGCTATATATTTTGCTTTAAGCTACATTTCATTTTACTTTCTTTAAAAAATAAAAAAAACAAATAAATCACATAAACCAAAAAAAACATTGGGTTTTTTAGTTCGTTTAAACCTAAAAACTGTGATGGTTTAAGCCAAGCAACCCTGGTTGTTTGCATCTTCCCATAAACAACTGTGCGGATTGAGTGATATACAGTTGACGCCATTCCCAGGGGAACGGTATAAAGATTAATAATAATAACAATAATATATATATATATATATATATATATATATATATATATATATATATATATATATTATATATATATATATATATATATATATATATATATATATATATATATATATATATATATATATATTATTTCTCCTTCGGTGAGGAACGGCTGGAGACCTACCAAATACCACTGAAGTTGGAAAAATCCTATCATGATCGAAGGAGGCCAAGATGTCCAGATACACGGCATTTGAAAGTATGCAAGTCAAAGGAAGTTGGGAAAGCAGATAATGGGAGTGTGTTCCAGACTTTACAAATAGAATATATGTAAGATAGATCATAGCTGTTAAGTCTGGGGTCTGAGAGTTGGACAGAGAATGGATGAGACAGTGTAGAAAGGCGTGTCGCTCAAGCTCTTCTCAGTGGAGGAGGTTTGCGACGAGAGAGTTCAGAAGAGCAGTGTTCACTGTAATAAAGATTGTAAATAGAGAGTGAGGCAACATTTCGACGGGCAGAAAGTGGTTGGAGAGAGTTAGTAAGAGAAGGAGAGTTGAGCCCTAGAATCCACCTTCTCAAAGATAGCTGAATGAGTGGAACCACCCCATATGTGTGAGGCGTATTCCATACAGGAGTAAACAATAGCCCTATATAGAGCAAGAAACTGGTGGCGTGAAGAGATTCTGAAGTCGTCTCAGAGCACCCAACCTTATAGAAGCTTGTTTAGAAAAAGATACACCGAGAATATTAAGATAATATGAAGGTTTGAGTTGTGTGTTTTCGAAGAAGATATCATAGTTGTGTGTAAGATTGTGTCGAGTGGAGTGATGGAGGAACTGAGTTTTTGAGGCATTGAAAACAACCACGCTTTCTCTGCCCTAATTATAGAGAAGAATAGATACCGTAAGAGAGAAGCTTAGAAATCAAATCTTTGTGTCAGACTCTATCGAAGGATTTCGATATTTCCAGCTCGACAGCAAAGGATTCCCCAAAATGCCGAGAGCGGAGGACCAAGAGGCAGAGAGAGAGGGGAAAGAAGTCACAAGTAGAGCGCTTCTTACGAAAGCAATATTGGCGATCAGAGATAAGATTAGAAGAATTAAGATGTTTCCGAATCTTCTTGTTAAGGATAGATTCGAAAACTTTAAAGAGATCGGAGGTTAAAAAATGAGACTGTAGTTGGAGGGTTAAGAGAGATCCCCCTCCCTTTGGAATAGGCTGAATGAGCCCACGTTTCCAGCAAGAAGTGAAGGTTGAAGTAGAAAGATAAAGACGGAATAGTTTATCAAGGTAAAATGCAAGCTCGGAAGCACAATTTTTGAGAATCACAGGAGGAATACTATCGGGACCGTACGCCTTCTTAGTGTTAAGCTCGGAGAGAGAGCAGAAATGACATCTTTAGAAGATATTACAATTTTAGGCATAAATGAGTTGTAGGGGGTTGAAGGAGTAGGAACAGCTCCGGAATCGTCTAAGGTTGTGAATTGGAGACAAAAGTTTGAGCTAAGAGTTTAGAAGAAGATTAGCAAAACGGCAGTTGAACTTTCAGATGATACTAGAGAAGGAAAAGAGGAGGAAGCAAAGGTAGAGTTGACATTTTTTTCAAAATGCCAGAAAGGGCGAGAGGAAGAGTATCCAGAAAGATTATTGGATTTGTGGCGGAGAAAAGAGTTTTTGGTATTTCGAAGAATAGATTTTGCACTATTCCTTGATGAAATATAAGTTCCGCGAGTTTCTGTAGTTTGAAGACGATGGAAATCCCCAAAAGCAGCATCCCTGCGACGGATAGCACGAGAACAAGCAGAGTTAATACAAGGTTTGTTAGGTTTAGTAGAAGGGAAAGAATATGGAATGTACGCCTCCATGCCAGAGAGCAGCACCTCAGTAATGCGTCTGCACACTCCTAGGGACCCCTCCCACGAAAACAGTAATCATTCCATGGAAAATCAGAAAAGTACAACCGCAAGCTAGACCAGTTAGTGGCACCGAAGTGTCAGAAACGTTTCCTCGCTGAAGGTGTGGGACGCTCTCGCGGAAGACTTGAAGAGACAGGACAAGATACAGATATAAGAAGGTGATCGGATGAACCCAGAGGAGGAAAGAGTTTAACAATGTAAGGAGAAGGATAAGAAATTAGGAAAAGATCAAGTATGTTGGTTTCATCACCAAGACTGTCAGGGATATGGGTAGGGAGATGCGCCAACTGCTCAAGGTTATTATGGATAGAAAATTGGTAGACGAGTTCACCAGCTGGATCATAAGAACTAGATGAAAGCCATTGGCTTTGGTGAACATTGAAATCACCTAAAATGATGATTTCGGAGAAAGAAGAAGAAGAAAGAATGTGTTCTATTTTGGAGTTAAGATAGTAGAAGAATTTTGGATAGCCTGTAGAGTTAGGAGATAAGTAGACAGAATAGATGAATTTGGTTGCAGGGTTGCAAGAAAGTTTAAGCCATAAAGTAGAGAATTCAGAAGACTCCAAATTAAAGACACGAGAACAGAAAACATCATTTCGCACTTATATGCAACATTCGCCTTTGGCTGAAAATTGAGGATATAAACAGTAGGAGGAAACAGAGTAAGGTTTGTTGTCAGAGCATTCAGATATCTGGGTTTCAGTTAGGAACAAGAGATGAGGTATAGAAGAAGAGGTGGTGTTCGACAAAGTGAAGATTAAAGAAAAGACCGCGAATGTTGCAGAAATTAATGAAAAAAGAAAACCGTGCACCAGGGCAAGTCGGCAACAAAGTCTTGGTGGCACCAACCCCATCACCGGAGGCCACCAACTCCCAAGTGGTGATGGGGAAGGAGTGGATGAGGGGCTATATTTGGAATCCGCTTCTCTTGGATTTTCCGAGACAGATTTATGTTTCGCCATTTTTGATTTATTTAATAGGTAATGTAAGTGCAAGCACTTATAAATTTGTAGAACACATGTGAAGGAGGGGGAAAGTTGGTGGAGCATAGGTACTCCAATGTAAGTCAAGGGTACACTAGAGACCCTCTGAGAAGATGAAATGCGAAAAGGAACGAGCCAAAGGGCAACGAAGTGAAACGAAATGGTATAGCCCATCCTATCACCCCGCTTGTTAAGGCCAGTGGGTGGTACTTCTATATATATATATATATATATATATATATATATATATATATATATATATATATATATATATATATATATATATATATATATATATATATATATATATATATATATATATATATATATATATGAAAAATAGACAATATCAGTTGTTTCTCGTTTTAATGTTAATTTATTGTTATTTAATATTGGCTGTAGATTTCCGTTAATACGATATTAAGGACTGACGAGTGGAAAAAAAGACGTGAAAAAAGAAGATACAAATCATGAAAACGTTGAAAGAAAGAAACGAATTAAAAGTAATAAGACGTTGATGAGAAAAGAGTGAAAAAAAAACATCCTCAGTAATGAAAGAATCAGCTCCTTCTTTGCCAATATTAAGATGCTAAAACATCGTTTTATCAATTTTTCTTCTTTCCTTATTAACATCAGAGATAGGAATATTCTTGAACGTTTTTGTGATCCTTCTTTATTACACAAATTCTTCTCATTTCTCAGAGAAAATATTAAACCAATCCTCATAGTTATGTTTTAAATTCAATTTTGGTAAATCTATTTTTAAATTTTTAAAATGTATTTTTAGTTTTCATGAATGGATCGCTATATATATATATATATATAATATATATATATATATATATATATATATATATATATATATATATATATATATATATATATATATATATATATATATATATATATATATATATATATATATATATATATATATTTTTTTTTTTTTTTTTTTTTTTTTTTTTCTCCCATTAGGAAGGGGTTGGTAAAGTTAATGTCCGTGATCAAACCTTGATCATAAGGACACTTCCATTTTTATTTTTTTACTCACCCAAAGCTTAACACAAGCCTCAAAATACTAATACTTTTTTTTACTACCATTTTGCTCAACTCCAAGGTGTTAATAACCACAGGTAGTTTTTTGAGATGCTCCATCAGACTTCTCTTTATTACACCCAATGTTCCCACTACTATTGGGATCACTATGATGTCATTCATGTCCCACATTCTTCTTATTTCATTTTTTAGCCGTTGGTATTTAATTTCTTTTTCTCTCTCGTATGCCACCAAGTTGTTGTCATTAGGGACTCCCACTTCTATTATATAACATCTTTGTTCCCTTTTGTCTTTGACAACTATATCTGGTCTATTGTGGGTGACATATACATCTGTTGGTATTGTACAGTCATACAATAACAGGACTTCTTCATTTTCCTCTATTTCTGGGGGATTATGTTTCCAGTAGTTGGTTGATTCCGTTCTAATATTATATTTTTGGCACAATTTAAAGTGGATGAGCTTGCAAATGGTGTTATGCCTTTCTGTATATAGATGTCGGTTTAATAAAGTCTGACATCCAGCTAGGATGTGAGGGACAGATTCTGTGTCTTGGTCACAAACTCGACATTTGTCACTGATGTTTTCTCCCTCAATATGTTTTCTGAACCACTTTGTTCTTAGTGTTAGGTCTTGGGCAGCCATTATCATCCTTTCATCCTCTGCATTCAGTTCTCCTTTACTAAATATTTCAACTGATTTTTCTTTATCTATATATATTTCTTCCAACAGTTCTCTATATTTCTTTGCCATTGCTTGATTCTTCCACTGATTCAAGTGTTTTTGTTTTCTTTCTTGCCCATATCTATCTTTTAGATATTTCATTCTGAACTTTAGTATTTTTTCCTCCCATCCTTGGACCTGATTGGTTGTTATGTTGTGAGAATGCAAGTAATCTCTCTTCTTTTTAATAATTGATGTAGAGTCTGGTTTATTTATTTCGTGCAAACATACCCACTGTATAAACTTTCCTGTTGCACCTTCCAAATATTCTCCTATTCCTATGATTTCCTTCTTATATACTTGGTCTAATTCTATCATTCCCATTCCACCCTCTACTCGTTCTGTGTATATTCTTGACAATATTTGTCCTTTGTACATCATTTTGTGTGCATTTAACATTTTTCTAGTTGAAACATCCAGTTGGTTCAGGTCTTCTTGATACCAATCAATAATCCCACAGCTATATAAGATGACAGCTACCGCAAATGTTCTTATTGCTTCAATTTTGTTTTTGGCCTTCAATTCTGATTTCAATATTAATTTAATTCTTTTTAGGTATTCTTTCTTTCATTTTTTTATGCTCTACTTTTTCTGATTCTTCAATCCCAAGGTATTTGTACGTGCTTTCCTGATTTAACTGACTTAATTGTTGTTTGGTCCATTATGATGTTTTCAGATTCGACTCTCCTACCCTTCCTAAGTGTGATAAAGGCACATTTATCCAACCCAAACTGCATATTTATGTCATCTGAGAACTGTTTGACTATTGCAATTTGTCTGGTGGTTTCCTCTCTGTTAGGTGCATACAATTTTAGGTCGTCCATATAAAAGAGGTGGGATATTATTTTTGCTTTCTTTTCATTTCTAGCATTAATTCTGTATCCATTTTCTAAATTTTTAATAAGGTTACTTAAGGGGTTAATAGCAAGTATAAACAATAATGGTGACAGAGAGTCCCCTTGAAAGATGCCTCTTTTTATTTTGATGTTTTTTATTTCCATGCATCCCTTCTCATGCCTTAGTCTTAAGTTAACTTTCCATTGCTCCATTCCTTTACTTATGAAGTCCACAATAGTAGGATTTACCTTATATATATTCAAGACTTCCTTTATCCAACTGTGAGGAACGCTATCATAAGCTTTTTGATAGTCAATCCACGCCATACTGAGGTGTTTTTGTTTTTGTCTACTATTTTCAAGTACCATTTTATTGATTAATAACTGATCTTTTGTTCCACACGTGTTTCTTATGCAGCCTTTTTGTTCTTCATTTATTATATTGTTGGTGTCAACATGTTCATATAGTCTATTTGAAAGTATTGCAGTCAATGTTTTGTAAATTGTAGGTAAGCATGTTATTGGTCTATATTTTGATGCATTTTTTGTTTCATTTGATTTTGGGATTAGGATGGTATCTCCAGTTGTTAGCCATTCAGGCAAGGCTTCTTCCCCTTCCAACAATCTATTTAGGCATCTCGTAAGCGGTTGTATAAGAATCGTAATTTTCTTAATCCACACGTTATGGACTTTGTCTGGTCCTGGAGTTTTCCAGTTGCCAAAATTTCTTATTACCTGTCTCACTTCCCTCTGATCTATTTCTGTAATATTCATTCTATTTATGTTGTGTATTATTTGGCTGTTAACAATTTCGTTTTTCCAACGCGCTTGGTTATTATGTGGTATATTATTTTCATAAATATTTTTCCAGAATCGCTCCACTTCTTCCTTTTTTGGTGGCTCTTTGACTGTAATGTTATCCCCTCTAAATTCTCTATACAACCTTCCCGGATCTTGTTTAAATATTCTATTTTGACTTTTCTCTTTTTCATTCTTTTCATATCTTCTGAGTCTTTTACTTTTTGCTGCCAGATTTAGCTTTCTTCCTCGCAATGGCATGTATTATTTTGTTACCTTGATTTACCCTTTCTCTTCTAACCATATTCTGTGCTTGTCTTTTGGTAATTTCCGATCTTAATTCGTTTTTTTGGTAGGCTGTTAATATTGATATTTCTCCTCTTAATTTTAATATTTCTTTTTCTAGTCTAAACTTCCAAGGTGGCTTCCTTGTCTTTCCTTTTCTTTTTGTCTCTTGGAATACACCAGTGTCCATCCTATCTGCTATTGCTCTCCCTGTTGCATAGTATAATCTATTTAACTCTGTGATGTCACAATCAAGAGGCAATATTCTGGCTAGTGCCCTATTGGCTAGCCCTATTTGTTTGTTCAGCTTCCACCAATTATTTATCTTTTTTATTTTTTGTCTCTTGTTCAATCCTATCATCAGATCTTCCTCTCTATAGTGTGCAATTCTTTCCAGCATTTCATCAATTTGTTCTCTTGTATAAGCAATTTCATCATTTCTTTCCTCGTTTTCACTTTCTTCTTCTTCATTGTTACTGATACTTAGATTTGACAGATCCTCTATTTCATCCTCGTTTTCATTTATTGACCCATCATTGTTTGGGAAGTCCTTCAGTACATCTGTTGGTTCTTCAGATATTCTGTCTTCTATCGTTTTTTCCTCCACCTCCTCTTTATTTTCGATCTGGTCCTTTTCCACAACCAGATTACTTTCATCACAATGCATTAATTCTTCGAGGCTTTCTCCTTTACATCTTTCATCATTCTGCTTTCTACTATTTCTCTCTGTTTTACTTTTATTCTCTATGCGTTCTTTTTCGTACTTATTTCTATTCCCCTGATATAATGACTCTTTAGTCATTCGTTTTATTTCATTAATTATTTCCGTTGTAAGTTGGAGCTCATTCTCTACTATATTTCTGGCTCTTTCTTTAATTATTTTTAAGTCTTCATTTGTTGGTAGGGTAGCCTTACTTTTCTTTTTTTCTTCTTTCTTTCTGTCTTTATTATAATTTAAAATGGCTTGTTTCTGGTTGATTATCCTTTTTCTGTCTATATGGCTATATTTTTCTCTGAATTTATATTCCATATAATCATTGGCACTTATTTCTTTCTTTTCGGTTATAAACTTCCAAAACTCTGATTTATCTTCTTTTCTCCGGTAGCAGTTCTCCAACATAGTAACATTCCATTAAGTATTCGTTTTTTTCATAGGTCCAAGTCCATCTCTTTGTTAGGTGAGGTTCCTCTTCATTTTCTCGATTGTCCATGGTTTTCACATATTCATCCACCTCTCTTTCAATTTGTGCTATTTGGTCTTTATTAATCACCGTCTTTCCCATTTTTACATTGGTAGCAATACTTGAGAGTCTCATATCTGGGATTTTGTCCAGTCTGTCCTGGTCTATGATGTTTCTTTTCTTTAACATGTCTCTTGTTCTTTGGCTTGTGCCTTTTTTGGGGAATACTTTGTGTCTGCTATATGTGACACTCCAAAATATTTCCATTTTTTCTTCCACCGTATAAGACATTCTATTAGCACCTCTACGGTTGTAGGGGTCATATCTCTTTCTGTCTGATTGATGTTCTAATGAATCGGGAATTGTCGAAGACTCATCTGACGATTCATCTGGTGGAAGTCGAGCTTGGGTCTTGGTGGCTCTCAAACCTTTTTTGGTTTGTTTTTTGTTTTTGAGAGATTGAGTGATGCGCTCATCTGAGCTCCGTCCCTCCTCACCTCTCTCTCCCAATGAGGTAGGGCCGGCGCCAGGTCTTCCGATTTCCTGGCATGTTTTTCTTTTATTTCTTAATTCCATGAGTAAACTCAGTTGCAGTTTGTTCGCTCTACGAGAAAAGATCACCGCAATGGCCTTCCTCTCTCCAATCAAATTTTGGCCAGAGAGAAGCCATTCCACCACTCAAGCCTACGCAGAGATCTCCCGCACCAGCGTAAAGGTCAACATACTCCGGGGGAGTATATATATATATATATATATATATATATATATATATAATATATATAATATATATATATATATATATATATATATATATATATGTGTGTGTGTGTGTGTGTGTGTGTGTGTGTGTGTGTGTGTGTGTGTGTATTTACAGGCAAACTTGTAGGGCCGATTTTTTATGTCATATAGAGAAAATCATGATATGCGCGTCTTTTCGGTGTTATGCGCATGGGTCTGTTTGCTCGCTAGTATCGTTAGGAATGCAATAGAAAGTTGTACACAATACATTTTATTGAAAGGCATTTTACATTACAATGTTTGTTCATTCAGTCTGCCCTTCGCCTCATTACTTGCCGTGTTACCGTCGCAGAAACGACCGTCCAACTCTGTCGAGCATGGCAGGATTCTGGGTCATGTGGTGAAGAGCATCATTGATACGGGCAATCAGCAGAGCTCAACAAATAACTAGAGTTTCATACACAATACCTTTGTTTGACTTGCCCCCAATGATAAAAGTCAAGGGTCGTCAGGTGAGGTGAACTCGGCTGCGGCCACGCAACACGTCCTGCATGTCCAATCCAATGCTCCCCAGAGTCGAAGGTTATTTGCACCCCCACATTAATACAGAGGCGTGTCGTAGCACCGCAAGCGGCACATTGTTCAGCAGGTTAAGAAGTACGGTCTGTAGGAACTGTAGGTACGAAGCTCCCGTTAACCTTGCTCATAGGACTACGGCCCCAGCAAATGTCGGTCAACAACTCCAGCCCATTAGTTCACGGAAAACCGTTGTTGTTGGTGTGGAACAGTAACAGCATGTGGGTTCGCATAATCTCAGATATGACTATTCTTGCTGTCAATAAAATAACAGTCACAAATAAAGTATGCTTCATCTCTGAATAACACGTTTGATGAAGGAACCACAGTACAAAGTGTATACGAGGGACTTATCGCCTGGTCCCCGGGACTAAACCCTCTCAAGGTAATATACACGTAGGTTGTATTCCCGAAAAACCCTCCATATGGACAAGTGACTTACTTCCATAGCATGCTCCATGGCACGCGTGCTGGATGACGGGGCCCTGCTGAATCTCTCGACAACGTTATCCTTTAACATCGGTGTCTTCACAACACTCCTTCCACCACCAACATAAGCGGCGAAGTATTGAAGCAAAGGTACTGTGATGTGGTCGTCTCCTGTTAGAATAACGTTTCTCGTACATGTAAAGAGGCTCTCGTCCATTAGCCCTAGCCTCACCGTAAAATATTATCATGTTGGATAGTTCATGCAATTCCTAGTCCATGTTTATTGTTATTCGCACAACACCACGCAGACGTACCGTTAAGCTTGTTTACACAAAACGAAGCAGAATTACAAGAACCCGGGATTATGTTACGTGACATGGTGAGCATATCTCCTGATACACAGAAGTTAGAGACGACAGGTTGGGGGTATATTCAACTTGACAAAAAATTTTCATCTCTCTATGACCTGTTGGTCTTATATGTTTACCAGTAAGGTCCTATAACACCTCATATATATATATATATATATATATATATATATATATATATATATATATATATATATATATATATATATATATATATATATATATATATATATATATATATATATATATATATATATATATATATATATATTAGTGATGCACGTGACATTCGCATCCGCATCCGCATCCGCATCGCAGTTCATCATTTTGCAATATCTGCATGCGCATCCGCAATTATTAAATGCGGATGTTGCGGATATATAAAATTATGAAAGTTATTAATTTGTTGCTATAGTTTGATTATTTTTTGGATAGCATGAATAAGAAAATAATTATTTTATATATATATATATATATATATATATATATATATATATATATATATATATATATATATATATATATATATATATATATATATATATATATATATATATATATATATATATATATATATATATATATATATATATAAATTATTCCTTTCCTTCTCTTGTTCTCACTGATGGTGCTGATGCTAATGCTCCAACTGAAATGGCTAATCTCTTCGGCCTCCTGTTCTTCTCTATTTCATCCCTGGACGACTCTTGCAATCCTCCTCTTACTTCTTCTTCTCTCAGATGTTCCATGACTTTACCTGCGATTACAGTTGATCAGGTCCATTGGCTTCTGAAATCTATGAATGTCAGAAAGGTAATCGGCCGGGATGGCATTTCACCCCGAGTTTTAAGGGAGTGTGCCTCTGAGCTGGATCCGTCCCTTGTTAAACTTTTTTCTCAATGCCTCAAAATAGTACTTTCCCTCAGTGCTGGAAGCGCGCATTAGTAAAACCTTTCTCAATTTTCATTTCCTATATCATCTGGAATCCCATTCCCTTCTTTCTTATCACCAGTATGACTTTCGACTTTCGAGGTCTACTTGCGATATTCTTTCCTATCTCACAGATTTATGGTCTTCTGCCCTTACGGACCATGGGAAGACTTGTGTGGTGGCGCTTAACGTATCAAAGGCATTTGACCGGGTATGGCATGCGTCACTGCTTTCCAGACTCTCCTCATTTGGGTTTCATTCTTGACTTTGCTTACTTAGGTCTAGCTTTCTTTCTAATCGTTTCATTTCGGCTATTGTTGACGGAGTGATTTCTTCTTTATTTCCTGTCAATAGTGGTGTTCTTCTGGGATCAGTCTTGTCTCCTACTCTATTTCTACTTTTCATTAATGATCTTCTCAGCTGCTCATCTAACCCTATCCATTCAAATGCCGATGACTCGACCCTCCACTCTCTTACCCATTTCAAATCTGCTCCATCGTTTGCATCTAAAATTACCGCTCACCTTCATCTTTCCGATTCCATTCTTGCTGATCTGAATAGAATTTCCCAGTAGGGTCGTCTCAACCTTGTGAAATTTAACTCTTTAAATACTTGGCTTCTTTAAATCTCCCTCTCAAAAACACCTCCTAACTTTTCTATTTCTTTCGATGGTTCTCCTGTTGACAGTATAAAGATTTGCCCTTCACATAAACAAAAAATGACTTGGAAACCTCACATTACAATGGTTGCTAGGACTGCCTAGTAGAGCTCTGTCCTACCAGACAGTATATTATATATATATATATATATATATATATATATATATATATATATATATATATATATATATATATATATATATATATATATATATATATATATATATATTAGGGATGGAGCGATACCAAAAATTTTTAACCGATACCTAAAAATATGCCGATACTTGCCGATACTACTACCGATACCGATACCGATACTTTACTCTTATCCAAAAATTTTGCCGATACTTGCCGATACCGATACCGATACCGATACTTCACTCCATCCCTAATATATATATATATATATATATATATATATATATATATATATATATATATATATATATATATATATATATATATATATATATATATATATATATATATATATATATATATATATATATATGATTCGGACGTCGTCGAGATTAGATGTGCCTAAAAATAGATGGGAAAAGAAAAGCGAGAAGAATCAGAAAGAAGATTGAGGAGAGAAAAGAAGAGAGAAGGTTTATGCATTAAGATAGTACTGAACAAAATTTTTAAAAAAACTAATAGCTAAAATTTATTTTAAAATTAGAATTTTGGAAAATATTTTTGCATTAAAAAAAAATAATAATAAATTGAATAAGTTTCGATAAAATTAAATCTCAAAATCTATAGAGGAGCAACAAATCTTTCAAGACAATGGACTTTCGGCTTTTAATGAAAAATTAAACCTTAACATTAAGAATTTAAATTTGGAAACATGAGGTTTGGAAATCGACGACAGGATCGGATCATGTGAAGAGAAATAAATGCAAGGACGACAGGACTAGCCATCCGGCCTTGTGATTACTCTGTCAATGGCTTGTAATTACTCCAGAACCAGCATTGGAAGCCATAGCTCGTAGAAGCACAATCTTTTGAAGACCCCTGGGAGAGAGTGTTTAGAGGTTAGTTTGAAAACGATGCTGGTCCTACTGAAAGGGTAAAAACCCTACCTGAGAGTCTGGATAAGACTTATGGACCGGCATGGAGACGAACGAGCCGAAAAACATGATCTTTTAGAGGGCTCTGGGAGAACTTCTACAAGCAGATGGGGAAAGATGCTGGTTCCACTGACAGGGTGAAAACCCTTCTTGGGAGAGGTTGTAGATTGTAGTATATATATATATATATATATATATATATATATATATATATATATATATATATATATATATATATATATATATATATATATATATATATATATATATATATATATATATATATATATATATATATATATCAACTTCAGCTCCCAGGTAGGCATATCTGCCTGTCAGTTGATATATATATATATATATATATATATATATATATATATATATATATATATATATATATATATATATATATATATATATATATATATATATATATATATATATATATAAACCCTAACTATAACCTAAGAGCCAAAAATTACTTTAAAACGATAAAATCACAAAAAGATAAAAAGAGTAACAATAAGTAAAACTTAGTATGTTAAAAACCGAGCTTTCGACCTCAACACCTGCAGGAGATCTTTAGTCAAGGCAAGTAAAGAAAGATAATTGAAACATCTACTCCAAGACGAAGACTCAATCAAATTTTGTTGGTTCGAAATTATGTACAAAATTAGCATGAAAACCATTTTTCCAAAATGTTTTTGTAAAGTTTCTCGTCTTTTAAATTATTTAAAATATCATTAATTTTCACTTCACCAGAGGACCGATTAAAATATTAGTATTTTTAATGAGGAAAGATTCTAAAAACTTCTTTTATCATTATTTTGGCAAGAAAATAGCAACTTTGCCGAACTTATATCAAAAACGGATTTTTTCCTTCTCTATGCTGATGCAACCCAGAGTTACGATCACCACACCTAAGATTATAATCATGTTGATAAATACGTCTTTTAAAATCATTAGTTTCTCCATAGCACCTACCATCACAATTCTTGTAACCTATACGATAGACCCCTGTATTCTCATTTCTATCTGACAAACGTGATTTTGATATAAATTTTCTTTTAAGAGTATTAGAGACAGATTGTACAAACTTTATCGTGTTTGAGAAAAGTCTTTTAATTATGAGATCAACATGAAATGAAATGATAATTCTTTCAGTATGAAGTTTCTTTTTCTTAACAATAGTTCCTACACCATATATTTTCTTCTTAGCTTTATAAAAAGCTTTATTTATAACGCTATCCGGATAGAAAAGGGATCTGAAAGTTTCTCTTATGAAATTTAGCTCATCCCTAAGAGAGGAAAGGGAACAGATTTTTAATGCTCTGATATATTGTGATGCAACAATGCCCATTTTTGTATGAAACAAATGAGAAGAATACCAATGTATACATGAATTTGAAGAGGTGGGCTTTTTAAAAATAGAAAAAATGGGGCCGCAATTAACATTACTTACATCAATAAGAATGTCTGAAAAAATTTTTTTTATTGTTTTTCATTTTCTCAAGCGTAAATTTAATTTAGCTGTTACCTTGGATCCCAATTTGCTCTTGGAAAAATTAAACAGTAAAATTCCATCAATTAAATTTACTCTTGAGAATATGAAAAACAATAAAATATCTTTTTTAGACATCCGTATTGATGTAAATAATGACTTGAAGAAATTTCAAATTAATCTCAGTACACTCAACTTCTAAGAAGCTTGCTTATAAATGGAAATAATGTTATCCTTCCAAGAAAGATTGCGAGAAAAAGAAACACCAAGAATAATAAGGACAGATAAATATTTGACTTGTGCGTGTTTGAAGACGTCATAGTTGTTTGGAATATTATGTCGACTTGAAAAATGGAAGAACTGAGGTTTTAAGCATTACAGACAACCACGTAGAGTCATTAGAATTGGAATGGATTAGCAAAGAAGCATTATAGAGAAAGCCTTTAATGAAAAGCAGAAAAAAAGTTGAGAATAGAAGAGATCATTGAGGAACATCATTATTAATAAATAAATTTAAAGGATCAATGGTGGTCGTTGTGGTACAACAGCTGTTATAGAACGACTGGAAAGGATATCTCACAAAGATGAATATATGCTGAAAGAGGGAAATTTAGAAATCAATGCTATATGTCAGACTTTGTCATAAACTTTTGATATGTCAAGAGCCACAATAACAGATTCACCGCAATGCCGTATAGCAGGGATCCAAGATTCGGAGAGAAGAGAAAGATAGCCAGTAAAGCGTTCCTTACAAAATCGACATACATCAATAGAAATAAATTCATTTGATATTTCTTTATTTGAATTCATAAAAAATAAAGAAAAAAATTAAAGTAAATATATGAACAGAAAGCAACAAGTTTCTCATATATAATTGAAGAAGAAGCCCTTTAGAGATAAGATTAATTAAGGAGTAAAAATTGAAAATTGGCAACCTTTCGCCTTTTTATTTAAATAAAACTCTAATAGCTAAATGTTTATTAAATGTATTAAAAATGCAGGATAATACTGTACCTAAATTAATATTACTTTGTATATATATATATATATATATATATATATATATATATATATATATATATATATATATATATATATATATATATATATATATATATAATCTTCATCCCCCAGGATGGACTTGCGTCCTGTCAGTGGTATCTTTCGAGGAAGATCCATGGGTTTCACGAACCACCACGGATACCGCTGACCGGGCTAGGCCTATCTCGGATACTAGAGATTATTTCCCATCAGTGACAAGAACACTTCACTAACGTACTCGTTTCACGACTGAGTCATTCGGAGATAAGGCCAAGGAGAAAAAAGCTCACATTTCCCGCCCCGATCAGGCCTCGAACCCAGGCACTCTTTATATATATATATATATATATATATATATATATATATATATATATATATATATATATATATATATATATATATATATATATATATATATATATATATATATATATATATATATATATATTAGTTCTGTTTATTTTTCTCCTAACTACTAAGTTTCCTAAATTCTTTGACTTTCTTAGCTTCAAAATAAAGCCCATCCTCTCTTTTTCTCCTTTCTCTGAAATCATCAGTTTAGGTAATTTCAATGTTTACCACAAGTAAATTATTTCTTCAAGTTCTCAAAATATAGAAGGTAAACATGTTTTCCATATCTCAATCCCAAATGACCTTTAATAGATCGATTTCTAAACCTTTTCTTGATTTTTAATTCCTTTTTTTATGCTGTAAAACTTTATTCTCTTCTGGGTTCCTTTGACCACCTTCTATTATTTGTATCCTCTTCGATCTTTGCAAGTTTTCCACAAGGGGTACATCCGCTTATTAAGCGGAAACGTTTTCGGCAAGTCTGTCTGACTTGCGATCTTACTTCTTTGATTTCCCATGGAATGATTATTGCTTCCGCGGGAGAGGTCCTTCAGAATATGCTGATCGCATAACCGAGGTGCTTTATCTGTCATGGAAGTGCACATTCCATATTCTTTCCCTTCATCTAAACTTTTTTTTTTTTTTTTTTTTTTTTTTTTTTTTTTTTTTTTTGCATAAACTTGAAAAGTCATTCACTAAATTGTATTTCTTAAGATACAAGAATGATTTTGTGACAATGTATGATTACATAAACTTACTTGAAAAAATATCACATATTTCAGTGAACAACGTCATTTAGATTTGATGTCATTGTAAACGAAAGGATTCGAATCCAAATGCACGAATCCGAAACCGAATCCTGAACCTTCGAATCCAGCAAGTTTAAAATTCCCGAATCGAATCCGAATCCGAATCCGAATCGAATCGAATCTTCGAATCCAACAAGTTGAAAATTCGAATTCCCGAATTCGAATCCATGAAAAAATCTTCGAATCCGGATTCGTGATTCACCCATAACTGATATATATATATATATATATATATATATATATATATATATATATATATATATATATATATATATATATATATATATATATATATATATATATATATATATATATATATATATATATATATATATATATATATATCACTACTGCTCACGGGCAGAGCCCTATTCAAAGAGTGGGTGTTAGATCAATAGGAGAATTAGAAAAAACACTACAAGTTCCACCTAACGCAAATTTTGTAGGTGAGCACATTCGTGAACTTTAAAATAATTGAGATTAAATTTAGAAGAGGAAACACAGAATTGGGAGAGTGTTCCGCAAAACAGAGGTAGCTGGAAAGAAATAAGCACCACAGCTGACAAGCCTGGAGTTGCCTATGTCCACACAAAATTTAGTTGCAGACAATGCACCCATTGTGTTCCGATGCCGCCGTAAAGGTGGAGGCATACGACTGGACAGTTCCCTCTAGTACTGATGATCAGAAAGAAATGAGAGTTGAGATGGGTTTCAAAGATCTTGGACAGAATACTAGTGATAGCTATAGGGAGATAGGTAGAAGGATCAGAAAGGCTACCTTCTTCGGAATAGGTTGGACTAATGAGAGCTTCCAACACTTTGGGAAAGTATTAGTATTAAGGCATAGAGAGAAAAGTTGAACAATAGACGAAGCCAGCTCAGAAGCACACTCATTTAAAACTAGGGGAGTAATGCTATCCAGGACGCTCGCCTTCCTAGCATTCAAAATTTCAGAAGTCTATGCACCTGATAAAATGTAATCACATGTAAAGACATGGGACATCTGAGATTGGAAGAAATAGGAGGAGGATTGCTGAGTGGTCCAGGGTTGAATAAGATGAGAACAAGAGGCCGAAGAGACTACCCTTTTCTGTTGAAGTGTTAGCAACAGAACCATCAGAGCGAATAAGATGAGGAAAGGAAGATTATATATATTAGACAACAAATTAATAACTTTCAAAATTTAATGCATCCGCATTTAATAATGTGGATGCGAATGCGGATATCACATACGTCACTAATATATATATTTTCACCTTCTCACCAGGCGATGAGGATTAGGGAGATACCCTGTCTCTCACGAAGCCTCTTCTGACGTCCCTATCTTCATACAATCCATTCCGCTCTAACTCCTTGAAATACCTCCCCTCCTCCAAGTTCTTATGGTTAGCGACCACACTTCGGATCCAAATATCAATGTGGGTCTCACAATCGTAGTATACATAAAAACTTTGACCCCCAGGGTACATGTCGACTTCGTAGAAGGGAATAATAGTTGGCATACCCCCTCGAAAACGCACCTATCGTATTATCGATTTCTTTGGTCATGTCTCCGTCTCAGCTCACCACAGCCATCAGACAATTATACCATAAAAGTTTTCCTGTAAAACTTCCCACATCTTCCCTCTGGGCACCAAGTCGAATGCCTTTTTTCCAAATCGATAAACGCTACAAGTAGTATACTACGCGACTTCGGCCGGTGCCAGATTCGAAAAATCTGGCAACCTGTCCCTAACGGTCTTTTCTGCATTTGCGTGCAATCCTGCATTCTCAGGGACCTTCCTGACATTTTCTTTGTCGGTTCACGGACCCACGCGGGCCCACGGACCCCCAGACCCCCAAGATCGAAACAAATTTCAGGTGGACTGAACCGCAAAGAAAATGGTCAGGAAAGAAAGTGAGGTGAACGCAGCGATTTTGCAAACTCAGGCAACTTCCTGATACCATTTTTGGGGGTTCACGGGGCCCCGCGGGGGCCCCTTCCCCAGACTTGAGACCAATTTCAATGGGTTGAACCCCCCAAAATGGTATCAGGAAAGAGCGTGAGGTCAATTTGAGCTGAGTGATTTGCATGGCAAATCAAAAACCCGTTCTGGCTTAGGTTGCCAGATTTTTCGAATCTGGCACCGGCCGAAGTCGCGTAGTATACTACTGCTACATACATTTTCCTGGCCCATTCCCAGTGAAGACCAGGTCAGTAGTACTTCTTCCAGGTCTACAACCATTCTGTGCTTCTTTCAGGTTATCTTCTACTTCACCTCTATATATTTTATATTCCTGAGTAATTTTTTTCCTAAGTAATTTTCCTAAGCTGATTTTCCTGAGTAATTTTTTTCTAAGTAAGTTTTTCCTAACTTAATTTTCCTAAGTTATTATTCTAAGTAAGTTTTTCCAAAGTAGTTTTTCCTAAGTAAATTTTTCTAAGAAATATTTTTCTAAGTAATTTTCTGTGCATGACATTTGTGGGTTGGTTATGCAAAATATAAAGTAGAAGATGAGAAGATGTAGTACTCATTGAACATATAAGTAGGAAACATAGTATGATAAAGGTATGGAGATAGGAAATGAGAAAGTTGGGATGTAGATAAAGGAAAGAAAAGATATTGGTTGAGAGAGAATAGGCTTATGAAGTTTTAGAACGAATCGATACTTAAAATGGAGAAAGTTTATGAACTTAAGAAGGAAGAAAAGTTAAGAGAATAAAAGAAATGATGAGTGGTAATATTGTTTGTTTGTGTGTGTGTGAGCGCGTTTATAGCTGTAATCGTCATATAAACTTAAGGATAAGTTTAAAAAGAAAAATTTCTATGCATAAGAGTTCGAGTTAGGAAATACCTAAGCTGGAGATACCTCTGTATTTCATTGACCGGGATTTAATAATGAATCTAAGTTAAATACGGAGAACTGAGTTATATATTGAGGAAGGTTTTGGCGTAAACAAATGAAAATACAATAAAGCATAAGTTGAAGAGTTGATGTTAAGTCTTTGAATATGTCCTGATGTTAAAAGATTTGCATGTTATAGAAAATTAAGATGTACAATGAAAGAATTAGATGTTATAAAGCCTTGAATTTAGATGTTTTGTGCTATAAAATATTGAATTTAGGTGAATTTGTGGTTTAAATCAATGGATATAAGTAATTTTGTATATTATATTTAGTTGAAACTACCACTAACAAATTTTTATATCAATCTTATCCCTAAAATAAAGCGACGGAAATCAGCTTAAAAATATGTTGAACACCGAATTAAAACATTAAAAAAGATAAGACACTAAAAAGCAAGAATATTAAGTAAAAAACAAGTTAATTATAGATTAAAATTCGCGAGCTTTCGATCTCAAACATCCGGAGATCCTCCTCAAGCAAGATTAATGAACAAAAGTAAAAGAGAAAGCAAATTAGACGAAGGTACGTACTTAAGGATAAAATGAATGAAAAGCGCGCACTAAAAACAGCAAACACACAAACGAACACACCAGCAATTTTTAAAAAGAGGCAAAGAAACCTTTAAGAAGAAAAACGATATGAAAACAAAAATTAATAAAATAATAACAATAATAAAAATAATAACAATAATAATAACACTAATAGCAATTACAAAAACAATAGCAACAAAAACAACAATAAAAACAATATCAATAATAACAATAAAATAATAAGTAATAAAAATAAAAATAGTAATAATGATAATAAAATTTTATCAATTGCAGCCTTTTAAAATCTTTGAGAAGAAAGGATCCATGAGTAAAAAGCTATTAAGGATGTTGTCCACATTAAAACCCCCCAGATCAGAATTAAAATTGGGAACATTTTTAATGAGAAAAGCTTCTATAAGTCTTCTGTGTCGTACATGATTACTAGCAAATAAAAGTTTGTGTGCATTAGTATCAATGAAATGATTGTGGTCAATTCTATGTTTATGGAGAGCCGAGTTTAGATCACCCACTTCCAAACTGTACCTATGTTGATAAATTCTTCTATTTAAGTTGTCTGTTTCCCCTATGTATTTTTTATTGCAATGTGAACAATTTATGCTGTAGACGCCCCTATTCCCCAACGAGTCACCAACCTCCCTTAAATTATGTGTGAAATTTTTCCCTATTGTTATTATTAGCAAAGAACTTAGCATACTCATTGGCAATATATCTGTTTCACATATTAAAAATACTGAAGATTTTATAAACAAAATTAACCATATAAATCTTCTCAATGTAAATTTAGTAAGTTATGATGTTGTCTCCCTGTTTACCAACGTCCCCTTGCGAACCACTTTGGAATGGTTAGAGGAGTATGTAATAGACAATCAGGTTCTTTTTTCCATTCCATTTAAAATTATCAAAGAACTAATAATCTTATGTACTGAGCACACGTTTTTTCATTTTAGTGGTGAATTTTATAAACAAAAGGCAGGTTTGAGTATGGGATCCCCAATTTCCCCAGTACTTAGTAATATATTCATGGAGCTCTTCGAACTACGTTTTATATTAAATAACCCCCTTCTGAACTCTATTAAGTTTTATAGATATGTTGATGATATATTTGCAATAATCCCCAATTCTATAGATCCGAATTTCATTCTAACTCTTATCAACAATAAAGTCCCCACTATTAAGTTCACAATGGAAAGAATGAACGATAATAAAATTCCTTTTTTAGATGTAATGATTGAAATCGACACTAATAATAATATTCCAATCTTCTCAATTTTCAGAAAGCCCACTTCTACTAATTCTTATATACATTTTCTTTCTTCCCACCCCCAACATATAAAAATGGGAGTGATACAAGGACAGTTTAGGAGAGCCCTTACAATTTGTAGCCCAAGTAGATTGGACACAGAAATCAATTTTATAAAAGACATTTTTAAGAATTTATCTTATCCAATCCCTTTCATTAATAAAGCCTATTATAGGGCAAAAAAGAGTTTTTATAGAACAAATAATAATCATGATTCAATGGGTGGGAATAGATATAATCTTAAAATATCCCACACACTTAACCCAGAAACAAGAAGACTTCTCAGGAATGACATCAGATTTATACAATCTATTCCCCACACAATAGGGAAAAATTTCACACATAATTTAAGGGAGGTTGGTGACTCGTTGGGGGATAGGGGCGTCTACAGCATAAATTGTTCACATTGCAATAAAAAATACATAGGGGAAACAGACAACTTAAATAGAAGAATTTATCAACATAGGTACAGTTTGGAAGTGGGTGATCTAAACTCGGCTCTCCATAAACATAGAATTGACCACAATCATTTCATTGATACTAATGCACACAAACTTTTATTTGCTAGTAATCATGTACGACACAGAAGACTTATAGAAGCTTTTCTCATTAAAAATGTTCCCAATTTTAATTCTGATCTGGGGGGTTTTAATGTGGACAACATCCTTAATAGCTTTTTACTCATGGATCCTTTCTTCTCAAAGATTTTAAAAGGCTGCAATTGATAAAATTTTATTATCATTATTACTATTTTTTATTTTTATTACTTTTATTTATTTTATTATTGATATTGTTATTGTTTTTTGTTTTATTATTGTTTTTGTAATTGCTATTAGTGTTATTATTATTGTTATTATTTTTATTATTGTTATTATTTTATTAATTTTTGTGTTTCATATCGTTTTTCTTCTTAAAGGTTTCTTTGCCTCTTTTTAAAAATTGCTGGTGTGTTCGTTTGTGTGTTTGCTGTTTTTAGTGCGCGCTTTTCATTCATTTTATCCTTAAGTACGTACCTTCGTCTAATTTGCTTTCTCTTTTACTTTTGTTCATTAATCTTGCTTGAGGAGGATCTCCGGATGTTTGAGATCGAAAGCTCGCGAATTTTAATCTATAATTAACTTGTTTTTTACTTAATATTCTTGCTTTTTAGTGTCTTATCTTTTTTAATGTTTTAATTCGGTGTTCAACATATTTTTAAGCTGATTTCCGTCGCTTTATTTTAGGGATAAGATTGATATAAGTAATTTTGTGTTTTAAACCAACGAAAATAAGTGTTTTTGTGTTTTAAACCCTTGAATTAAAAAGAAGAACTATTTATTAAGAGGAAATAAATGAACTTTGGATAAAATAAATAGAAATAAAATGGTAAAGGCTTGAATGAACCTTGAGTCATGGTAATGTATTCAGTTTAGAAAAAGAATCCAGCATTAAAAGAAAAAAAGATGGGATGCTGAAATGTACGTAAATAAGCCTTTGGTTCTGCCTGAATCAGAATGTTGTGGAAACAAATGTTTTTCTGGAAAAGAACAAAAACCGTAGTGTTGAGACGACTTGCTTTAATAAAAGATGAGTATATAGACTTACGTTATATACTGTACTATCTATGAGTTTAGATTGAATATAAATGTAAATTTTTTAATTGTATGTTAGATAGATACTTATGTGAATTAATTGTTAAATTAATTAATTAAATTAAGTTAAATTAATCAATTAATATTATATATATATTATATATATATATATATATATATATTATATATATATATATATATATATATATATAATATATAATATATATATATATATATATATATATATATATATATGAATCATATAGGCTGATAACTAGATAGATAGAAAGGGAGAGAGAGATGTAGATAGATATACAGTTAGGTTGAAAGAGAGATAGATGTATAAATAGAGTGAGAGAGAGAGAGAGAGAGAGAGAGAGAGAGAGAGAGAGAGAGAGAGAGAGAGAGAGAGAGAGAGAGAGAGAGAGATAAATAGGTAAGAAGCTAGACTGAAAGAAAGATAGGGCGAAAGATTGAGAGAGATAAATAGGTAGGAAGCCATGGTATGAGAGAGAGAGGATTTCTACGTAATGAATAAAGCAAAGATGTAATAGATTGAGGAGGGGTGTGCATGAAGGTAAGATATATATTAATGTATATATATATATATATATATATATATATATATATATATATATATATATATATATATATATATATATATATATATATATATATATATATATATATATATATATATATATATATATATATATATATATATATATATATATATATATATATATATATATATATATATATATATATATATATATATATATATATATATATATATATATATATATATATATATATATATATATATTTTACACATCACCACCGCTCACGGGCAAAGTCCTATTCAAGGAGGGGGTGCTAGAACAATAGAAGAGAAAAAGCAACCCACAAGCCCCACCTAACATAAATTTCGTAGGTGAGCACAGACGTGGGCCTTAAAGGAATGGAGATTAAATTCAGCAGGAAACAGAAGATGGTAGAGAATTCCACAAAATAGAGGTGGCTGGAAAGAAGGAGGCACCACAGCGAACAAGCCTGGAGTTGCCTATGTCTACACAAAATTTATGTGCAGACAATGCACCTCTTGTGCTACGAGGACGCCGTAAAGGTGGATGTATGCGAGTGGACAGTTCCCTCGAGCATTTGCCGCTGTAGTACCAATAGAAAAGAGAAAGGGCACCAACGTCAAGTCTCATAGATAAATGGCAAGTGAATTTGAAAGAGCAGAACAGTTTATAAGTCTTTTAGCCTTTGACTCAACCCTATCAAAAGACGGGTGAAACCTGAGCCCCCCCAGATATGAGAACAGTCCTCCATTCAAAGGCGGATGAGGCCCTTGTATAATTGGAGTAACTGCGAAAAGGGAAAAAATTCTCGCAATCTAAACAGAACTCACAGCTTCTTTGAATCCGCCCTAGCAACCATTGTGATGTGAGGTTTCCAAGACATTTTTTTTGTTTATGTTAAGGCCAAGAATATTTATATTGTCAACAGGAGAGACGGGAGGACCGTCGAAAGAAATAGAAAAGTTTTTAAATAGTTGAATTTCACATGGATGAGACGACCCCACTGGGAAATTCCATCCAGATCTGCAAGAATGGAATCGGAAAGATGAAGACGAGAGACAACTCTAGATGCAAAGGAAGGAGCAGATTTAAAATGAGTAGAAAAATGGAGGGTCGAGTCATTGGCATATGAATGGATAGGGTTAGACGACAACTGAGAAGATCATTAATGAAAAGTAGGAATAGAGTAGGAGACAAGACAGAGCCTCGAGGAACGCCACAATTGACAGAGAGGAAAGAAGAAGTCGCACCATCAGCAACAGCTGAAATGGAACGATTAGAAAGAAAGCTAGACATAAGTAAGCAAAGAGAAGAAGGGAACCCAAAGGAGAGCAGTGACGCATGACACACACGGTCAAATGCTTTGGATATGTCAAGCGCCACCACACAAGTCTCCCCATGGTCCCTAAGGGCAGAAGACCATAGATCTGTGAGATAGGAAAGCATATCACCAGTAGACCTCGAGCGCCGAAAGCCATGCTGATGATTAGAAAGAAGAGAGTGAGATTCCAGATGATCTAAGAAATGAGAGTTGAGAAAGGTTTCAAAGATCTTAGACAGAATACAAGTGACAACTATAGGGCGATAGTTAGAAGGATCAGAGCGGCTACCATTTTTCGGAATAGGTTGGACTAATGCGCGCTTCCAACACTGAGGAAAAGTACTAGTATTGACGCATAGAGAGTAGAGTTGAACGAGGGGCGGAGCCAGCTCAGAAGCACACTCCCTTAAAACTCGGGGAGGAATGCCATCCGGGCCGCTTGCCTTCCTAACGTTCATAGATTTCAGAAGCCCATGCACCTGATCAAATGTAATCACAGGTAAAGGCATGGGACATTTTAGAGGAGAAAGAGTAGGAGGAGGGTTGCCGGAGTCGTCCAGGGTTGAATTAGAAGAAAACAGGAGGCCAAAGAGATTAGCCTTTTCAGTAGGTGTTAGCAACAGAACTATCAGAGCGGATAAGAGGATGAAAGGAGAATTTACAGAAGTTGTTAGAGATGTTTTTGGCAAGAGGCCAGAAAGATTTATCAGTAGGAGAATTTAGGAGCTCAGCACACCTTCTTTTAGTGAAAGGTAAGTAGGTAGGAAAATAAGTTGAATGATGGCTAGTAATAGGGTATGAAGTGTTTGTTATGATCTATGAATTGTGTGATAGGGAGACGATAGTGTGCTTTGATCATGTCTTTGCGTCAAGTTTAAGTTGAATGTAGAGAAGTAACTCAAATGTCTATGAGTTTATCATGAATGTTGCTGTAGAGATCTATAATTTGTATGTTAAATAGATACTAGCATGCATTTATTGGTGTCTTAGTGACAAAAGATAAGTTAGTAATGGAGAAATAAATTATCTGCTGATTAACTTTGAGGCGGATAATGAACGTAAAGTTCTATGACTTGCGTTCCTGATTAGATATTAGAATGACTTTGATTGTACTTTAATGACGAAAGTTAGATTATTTATAGATTTGAAGGGTATATTGAGAGACTTGAGTAGAAATATGTCCAAAATCATTTGTAAGTGCTGTAGAAATACTTGAATGTAACGAGAGAGTATGAATAAAGTGTAAATAAAACCTTCAGCTTGTGTCAGGAAGATGTTTCGTGAGACAAATATAATATAGAGCAGATCAATGTTTCAGGAGTGTGTGTGTATGTGTGTTATGTGATTATTAGAAGTAATATACATGAATTTACTTTGATATGTGCGCTTCAACAGCGTGTCTGATGATAGAAATTTCAAATAGGTGATTATAATTGATTTGTGTAGGAATGTGTTTGTGCTTCTTGCTAATATGTATTCGATTTTTGTATGTTTATATGCACAAACAAATAGATAGAAATGTAGCCAGAGAGAGAGATGGTTGGATAGATAGACAGGTGAGCAGACAGGCAGATAGGGTAAGAGAGAGAGAAAAGTAGTTATCATGATTTGTAAATAAACGTGCGATAAGATTCAAAACATACGGTTATAAAAGAATAGTATATATATATATATATATATATATATATATATATATATATATATATATATATATATTATATATATATATATATATATATATATATATATATATATATATATATATATATATATATTACAACTGTATTTCTTTGCTCAAGTGATTACATATGTTTCGAAAAAAATTTAATAATAATAATAATAATAATAATAATAATAATAATAATAATAATAATAATAATAATAATAATAATAATAATAATAATAATAATAATATTGCTGTATGTTAATTAAGCGAAAGAAAAGAGTAAATGGATTCGAGCTCGTGTTAAAAGAAATATTTCTTATCGTTTGTATAAAGTTGGTGTGATTCGGTCGGTGTGGCGAAAGACTTTTGAGCTAAAGGTATTTGGTTCGCATCCTGCATTGGAAATTGAAGTTTTTAAAAAAAAAAAAAAAAAAAAAAAAAAAAAAAAATTTAAATAAAAATAATAAACAAATAAATAAAAATATAAATAAATGATTAAAAGAAAATAAATAAATAAATAAATTAAAAAAAAATTAAATGAAAAAAACTTGCAAATAAAATAAAATAAAGGAAACTAAAATGAAATAAAAAAAAAAAATAATGATGGTGCTGTGACTTGGAATGTTAAGGTGCAGTTAGGTATTTGAAGTATATGCTTAAATCAATAAAGGATCCTGTAAAGAGTGTGATGAGGGAAAGTGGGCGATGAGGTTATGCCTCAAACCACAAGGAAGAATAGAAATGTTTTGACTACGGATGGTTAGGCGTGGCTAGGTTTCCCTATATTGTTCAGGTTTGTCAATATTAGAAAAAGGTTCTGACTCAAAAAAAAGTTTGGGGAAAAAATTTTTTTTTTTAAATTTCTAAAAAAAATATTTTGCCTATAATGTTTTTCTTGCGATACGTAAAAAAAATATCTCAAATAATTTTTTATTAGATATAGTCTTTGTGCAGTTTTCCTGAAAGTTTGTGCCAGACTGGTCAAACGACAAGACCCTCACGTCGAAAAACATGATGGGTTGTGAAAAATCCAAAATTTCTCTACAACCTATTCTTCTTTTTGTAATAACTTTTGTTACTTAACTGATGTGGACTAAATTTCTTTTATTGACTCCATAAAGACTTTATTTTCAATTTATCTTAAAACAAGTTTTTGATATATATATTTAAAGAAAAAGGGTACAAGCAATATAATTTGGAAAAATTTTTGAAAAAATGAAATTTTTTTTCAAAAATTTTGTAGAAACTATTTTGATTATCTTTTTTTTAGGGACCTAATTCAAAAAAAAGTGTCTAATAATTTTTTAGATATATTCTTCTTGCAGCGTCTCGGAAAATTTGGCCTTGATCGGCCAAAAAAAAAAAAAATGTTGAATCAAATATAAGAAGTGCGCCACTGAAGTGCCAAAATTTTGGCAGTACAGAAATTTTACAAGAATGCCAAAATACTGATCTGGCCCAATAATGAAGATTCCCTAAATTTGATGGTGGTGCCTTTAAGATTAAATATTTTATTCCAAAAAGAAAAAAATCAGAAAAATTTTCCGCTCCCCTTTAATTTGGTAAAAAAAATCATTAGCAACAGTTCGAATCTGGATTCGGATTCGGATTCGAGTTTTTTCACATATTCGGATCCCGATTCGGATTCAAGGATTTCAAAAATGGCGGATTCGGATTCGAGTTTTTTCATATATTCGGATTCGGATTCGGATTCAAGGATTTCAAAAATGGCAGAAATTCGGATTCCAATATTTCTCACACACGCGGATTCGGATTCCGAGGTGCTAGATTCGGATTCGGAATCGAATCCAAAAGTTGTCGGATTCGCCCATCACTGATATATATATATATATATATATATATATATATATATATATATATATATATATATATATATATATATATATATATATATATATATATATATATATATATATATATATATATATATATATATATATATATATATATATATATATATATATATATACGCCACCGCTCACGGGTAGAGCCCTTTTCAAGGAAGGGGCACACACATAGGAAGAAAACTCGCTTAAACACACACACACGCCTAACGCACAACCCTCAAGTGGGAGCAGACAGAAGCCTTGAAAAGTGGAAGATTGAATACAGGAGGAAAAAATAGATGGTGATATAGAGTTCCACAGAAGAGAGGTGGCTGGAAAGAAGGAGGAACCACAACTGGCTAGCTTGGAGTTTCCTACGTCCACACAAAATTGGTGCGAAAGCAGTGAACCCCTTGTGCAACGAGTATGACGCAATGGTGGAGAAATGCGAGAGGCCAATTCCCTCGAGCACCTGCCATTGTAGTACCTATAGAAAAGAGATAGCGCGCCAACGTCACGTCGCAGAGTTAGAGGGTCAAAAGAGTTTGAAAGTAGGTGACAGTTTATTAATCTTTTAGCTTTTGACTTAACTCTATCCAGAAGAGAGGAGGAGCTGGAGCCCCCCTCCCTCACAAATATGAGAACAGTACTCCATACAAGGGCGAATAAGACCCTTATATATTTTTAGTAACTGCCTAGAAGAAAAAAATTCTCGCAATTTGAATAGAACTCCCAGCTTCTTTAGAGGCCGCTCTTGATATGTGGTTTCCAAGACAGTTTATTGTTTATGTTTAGACCAAGAATGTTAATGTTATTTACAGGTGAGACGGGAGAGCCATCGAAAAGGATACGAAAGTTAGGAGATGTTTTTGAGAGGAAGATGTGAAGAAGTTGAATTTTTAAAGAGTTGAATTTCACAAGGTTGCTTCCAGACCGGGAAATCCCATCCAGATCGTCAAGAATAGAATCGGAAAGTTGAAGACGAGAAGCAACTCTAAAAGCAAAAGAGGGAGCAGATTTGAAATGAGTAGAAGAATGCAGAGTTGAGTCATCAGCATAAGAGTGAACAGAGTTAGAAGTGCAGTTGAGAAAATCGTTAATGAAAAGTAAGAACAGTGTTGAAGATAAAACGAATCCCTGAGAAACACCAAAGTTGACAGAAAAGGAAGAAGAGGTCGCTCCATCTACAAGCGCCGAAATGGAACGATCTGAGAGAAAATTAGACAAGAGTAATCAAACGGAAGGAGGAAACCCAAAGGAAGGGAGCTTGGATAGCAGCAACGTATGCCATACCGGGTCAAAAGTCTTGGATATGTCAAGCGCCACCATACAAGACTCCCCGAAGTCCCTAAGGGCAGAGGACCATAGATCAATAAGATAGGAAAGTATGTAACCAGTTGACCTCGAGCGTCGAAACCATACTGGTGATCAGAGATAAGAGAATGAGACTCCAAATGATCCAGGAAATGAGAGTTGAGGAGAGTTTCAAATATTTTAGATAGAACACAAGTGAGAGCTATAGGTCGATAGTTATAAGGGTCAAAGCGGCTACCTTTCTTCGGGATCGGCTGAACAAATGCACGCTTCCTGCATTGAGGAAAAGTATTAGTATTAAGGCATAGAGAGTAGATCTGAACGAGGACAGGCGCTAACTCGGAAGCACACTCCCTCAGAACACGAGGGGGAATGCCATCCGGGCCACTGACCTTCCTGACGTTCATAGATTTCAGGATCCCATGCACCAGATCAAGAGTAATTACAGGTAGAGCCATGGGACACCTGAGATGAGAAGGAGTAGGAGGAGGCATACCAGAATCGAGAAGGGTAGAATTAAATGAAAAAAGGAAGCCGAAGAGATTAGCCTTTTCAGAGGGAGTATTAGCTACAGAACCATTAGAGTGAATAAGAGGAGGAAAGGCAGATTTACAGAAGTTATTAGAGATATTTTTGACAAGAGACCAGAAATTTTTATCAGTAGGAGAGCCATAGATGTCAGCGCACTTTCTTTTTATGAAAATACGCTTAGTCCTTCGAAGTACATCCCTGCAACGATTCCGAGCTGAATGAAAATTAGCAAGAGTGATAGGAGAAGGAGAGTTTTTCCATTCACGGTAAGCATTGTCTCTCTCCCGAAGGACAAGAGAACAGTTGCCATCGAACCATGGATTTTGAGGAGAAAAAGATTTAGTTGAAGATGGAATGAATCTGCCTATCCCGTCAAGGATCACGGATCCTACCTTTTCAGCAGAGACAGAAGCGTCCCCGAGACAAAGCAAGATTCACTCCAATGATAGTTAGAGAGGAAGCGGCGTATTGCCCCCCAATTAGCCCGATTAAAGTGCCAGAAAGTACGTTAATGACATGATGGTGGAGCTGTTGGAGAGAAAGTATTACAGCTAAGAGCTATAAGATTATGGTCAGAGTTACCAATAGGAGGGAAAATGGTGTATTTTTATCTAGAAGGAGTAGTAGTGAAGCACAAATCACTATATATATATATATATATATATATATTATATATATATATATATATATATATATATATATATATATATATATATATATATATATATATATATATATATATATATTTCACTATCAACTTTCCCACTTTCGTTGGGTGGTCCCACCACAATTTATTCCCAAATATACCCATTCCTTCCTTTCATCATTTTCACCACCGCCTTCCATCTGACTCTGTCCTTCGCAAGTCTACTTCCCTCTTCTTAACTCAAATTCCTTCCACCCAAAATTTCTTTCACTCCATCCATCCATCTCCACTTTGGCCTTCCCCTCCCCTCCCTCCATCTACCTCGGATCTAAGTATCTTGCTAACCATTCTGTCCTCATTCATTCTACACATATGTCCAAACCATTTTATCAAACCCTACTCCGCTCTATCCACTATATCCCTCTTCCATTTATACATCTCAATTATTCTTTCATTTCAAATCCTATTCATCTTTCTCAATTTACATCACTCTCAAACCTTTCATCTCAAAGACATTCAAACTTTTCCTCGCCCGAACACTTATCATCCATGTTTCACACCCATACAATACAGAAGGTATACACATACATTCAAACTTTCTTATCTTTATTTCTTTCGAAATTTTTCTTTCTTCCATACTTCTCCTAGTCTCCCCAACACTTTCATTCCCTCTACCACTTTATTCTTTATTTCTTTTTCCGTCTCACTCTTACCTTCCACCAACATTCCTAGATATTTGAATTCATTCACCTCCTCAAGTTTCCTTCCCCCCCACTTCTATATATATATATATATATATATATATATATATATATATATATATATATATATATATATATATATATATATATATATATATATATATATATATATATAGAGAGAGAGAGAGAGAGAGAGAGAGAGAGAGAGAGAGAGAGAGAAAAGAGAGAGAGAGAGAGAGAGAGAGAGAGAGTGTGTGTGTGTGTGTGTGTGTGTGTGTGTGTGTGTGTGTGTGTGTGTGTTTTCAGTTATAAGGGTAATCAACAATGAGAAAAGGAAGTCTGTAAAAGAAGTTCTTCGAAAAGGAACAGATTAATTAATTGGAAATTTTTTTATTTTTTTTTCATTATCGAATCAATATCTATAAACACAAAATCATAAAACGATATGTTTGTTTCTTCGCTGTCAAAATTGATCATATGATAGTGTTCCAATGCTACTCAAACGTTTGATAAACTAGACTCATAACAATAAGTTTTGTGGAAAGAGACTGAAGATGATTAATCTTTCACATCGATTTTAACTGAAAAATATCTTCAAAATCAGCTGATGATGATGATGTCTTCATGTGTCTACTAAACCTTGTTTTTTTTTTTTTTTTTTTTTTGCAACTATCTAATTTCGAGACTGAAAATGATGACTTATTCATTTTGACTTTTCTAAAAGATGAAGCAGCGCCATTCATTAAATGAACTAGAAGATCATGCAAATTGGCCACAGATGACGGATAAACTCTGGATCTGTCTAATAAAATCAGGTCCTGTTCAAAAAGAAAATATGTTGCATTTCTTAGATTTGAATGTGATTGTAAATTCAGTCAAATATTTTACTTCAGAAAATGGATAATACCGAGGCATTGGTTAGCCTATTCATATCCCAACGAAGCCTTATTCTGTTAGCTGTAAATTGTTTTTTGATGCGGAAAAAAGACTTGTGTTTCTCGGTTGCAACAATTGGAGAGATTGTCAGAGCCTTCTAGAGTTGAATTAGAGGAGAACATGAGGTTGAAGAGGTTAACCTTTTTGGTTGGAATATTAGTAACAGAACCATCAAAGCTAATATGATGTGGAAAGGCAGACTTACACAGTTAATTTGAGACGGTTTTGGCCGGAAGCAAGAAAGATTCATCAGTAGGAGAGCTTTGGAGGTCAGCTTTTGGTGAGAGTTCACTTTGTTTGTCGAATAATATCTATGGAATGGTTCTGAGCTGAATGAAAATTTAGCGAAGGTAACGGAACAAAAAATTTTCCAATTAAGATATACGTTGTCTTCATCTTGAATGGCATGAGAAATAACAAATACGATCGAACCTTGGATTTTGATGGAGAAAAATTTAATAGAAAGAGAATGGACCTGCTCATCCCAACCTTATCTGCAAAAACCGAAGCGATTTCATAGTCAAAGCATAACCATAAATAGCCTAGAAACGATGGAAAACAGCACCTCCCCCACCCCATCCCCAACCCACAAATCACACAAATTAAAGTGCCAGAGGATAGATACCCTTAGAACAGAATGGAGCTATCGAAGAGAAAACATGTCAACTAAGAGAAATAAAGTTGTGGTCAAATTTATCAATAGAAGCGAAGACGATATATTTATTTATAGAGAGAAGGACTAGTGCGGTGAAGCAGAGGCCAAGAGTGTTGAAGAATTGGTGTGGACGATCTGGAATGCGTTGAGAATTCTGAATGTTTCTACCCCTTCTCCTCCTGGATTAATATGAGGATTCAGCCATTCAGTATTTGGCACATTGAAATCATCTGAATAGAAGACCTCAGTATTCGGATGAGATGTGATAGTCTCGTGAGATGTTCTGAGATATTCAAAAGAAGTAGAAAAACCTGTTCAATCTGAGAACAGTGGTACAAGAATATTTTAGCAATAGGAAGACAGATTTTAAATCACAGAACATCAAAGGTAGAAAATTCAAAATTTTCAAGATTGTACCTGAGTGTCGAAGTTTATTTAAGAAAATACTCCATCATTAGAACGGAAATTATGGAATAAGTTATTATTAGATAAATTAAAAGAGTTTCAGAATGAATCCTCAGATATATGGAGCTGGAGAGGTTGTATTAAAAGATTCCAAGTTAGCTAGCAATGCACGGACATCCAAGTTAGCTAGCAATGCACGGACATCCGTAAAGTGTATATAATATATATATATATATATATATATATATATATATTATATATATATATATATATATATATATATATATATATATATATATATATATATATATATATATATGCCTTAATACTAATACTTTTCCTCTATGCTGGAAGCGTGCGTTGGTTCAGCCGATCCCGAAAAAAGGTAGCCGTTCTGACCCTTCTAACTATCGACCTATAGCTCTCACTTGTGTTCTATCTAAAATTTTTGAAACTCTCCTCAACTCTCATTTCCTGGATCACTTGGAGTCTCGTTCTCTTCTCTCTGATCACCAGTATGGCTTTCGTCGCTCGAGGTCAACTGGTGACATACTTTCCTATCTTACTGATCTATGGTCTTCTGCCCTTAGGGACTTCGGGGAGTCTTGTGTGGTGGCGCTTGACATATCTAAGGCTTTCGACCGGGTATGGCATGCGTCACTGCTCTCTAAGCTCCCTTCCTTTGGGTTTCCTCCTTCTCTTTGCTTACTTTTGTCTAGTTTTCTCTCAGATCGTTCCATTTCGGCAGTTGTAGATGGAGCGACCTCTTCCTCCTTTTCTGTCAACTGTGGTGTTCCTCAGGGTTCTGTTTTATCTCCAACCTTATTCTTACTTTTCATCAACGATCTTCTCCACTGCACTTCTAACTCTGTTCACTCTTATGCTGATGATTCAACTCTACATTCTTCTACTCATTTCAAATCTGCTCCCTCTTTTGCTTCTAGACTTGCTTCTCGTCTTCAACTTTCCGATTCTATTCTTGACGATCTGGATGGGATTTCCCGGTGGGGTCATAGCAACCTTGTGAAATTCAACTCTTTAAAAACTCAACTTCTTTACATCTCCCTCTCAAAAGCACCTCCTAACTTTCCTATCCTCTTCGATGGCTCTCCCGTCTCACCTGTAAATAACATTAACATTCTTGGTCTAAACATAAACAACAAACTGTCTTGGAAACCACATATCACAATGGTTGCTAAAGCTGCCTCTAAGAAGCTGGGAGTTCTGTTCAGGTTGCGAGAGTTTTTTTCTTCTGAGCAGTTACTCCAGATATATAAGGGTCTTATTCGCCCTTGTATGGAGTACTGTTCTCACATTTGGGGGGGCTCCGGCTCCTCCTCTCTTCTGGATAGGGTTGAGTCAAAAGCTAATGAGATTAATAAACTGTCCCCTACTTTCAAACTCTCTTGACCCTCTGTCTCTGCGACGTGGCGTTGGCGCGCTATCTCTTTTCTACAGGTACTACAATGGCAGGTGCTCGAGGGAATTGGCCTCTCGCATTCCTCCACCGTTGCGTCGTCCTCGTTGCACGTGGGGTGCCCTGCTTTCGCACCAATTTTGTGTGGACGTAGGGAATCCCAGGCTAGCCCGTTGTGGTACCTCCTTCTTTCCAGCCACCTCTATTCTGTGGAATTCTCTACCATCTTCTATTTTTCCAACTGTATTTAATCTTCCACTCTTTAAGTCTTCCGTCTGGGCCCACCTGAGGGCTGTGCGTTAGGTGTGTGTGTTTGTATGAGTTTTGTCCTTGTGTGTGTGCCCCCTCCTTGAAAAGGGCTCTGCCCGTGAGTGGTGGCGTTTTGTAAAAAAAAAAAAAATAAAAAAAAAATAAAAATATATATATATTGAGGAATGTTACCCCACCTCCAGAATTTTTCGGTCAGTAAAATTCATATATTTTCTGACATAGGCAGCATATATATATATATATATATATATATATATATATATATATATATATATATATATATATATATATATATATATATATATATATATATATATATATATATATATATATATATATTATATAATTTAATCTTTCCTAAGGATTATTTTTAATAATTTGTGCATGTAATAAATAAATTAAGGTTTAAATAATAATAATAATAATAATAATAATAATAATAATAATAATAATAATAATAATAATAATAATAATAATAATAATAATAACTAGAAGGGAATATGTAGGAGAATAGAAGGAACGTTAAAATCCAACCGTTATTCAGTTTGTCAAAAGTAAACACATCCAATTGTTGTATTTAAGATCGTGAAAATAGAACATCATTTATTCCTTCTACTTCGTGACAACATATATATAATATATATATATATATATATATATATATATATATATATATATATATATATATATATATATATATATATATATATATATATATATATATATATATATATATATATATATATATATATATAATATATATATATATATATATTGTGATGAATGTTAATTTATGCGGAATGCGGATGCGGATGTCGGAATTTTGAAGTGCGGATGCGGATGCGGATGCGGATGCGGATGCGGATGTTGAATTTTCGAAAGTGCGGATGCGGATGATGCGGATGTTGAATTTTCGGATGCGGATATGCGGATGCGGATGGATGCGGATAATGCGTATATATATATATATATATATGATATATATATATATATATATATATATATATATATATATATATATATATATATATATATATATATATATATATATATATATATATATATATATATATATATATATATATATATATATATATATATATATATATATATATATATATATATATTTCATTATCACCTTTCCCACTTTCGTGGGTGGTGCCCGCCACAATTCCCTTACAAACATAAATTCTTACCTTTCAACGCTTTCACCACCTCCCTTAATCTCTCTCTGTCTCCACAAATCTTCTACCCTCTTCTAAACTCAAATTCCTTCCATCAAAATCTCTCTCACTCCATCCATCCATCTCCACTTCGGCCTTCCCCTCCCCCTACCTTCCCCTATCTACATCGGAATCTAAGTACCTTGCCCACCATTCTGTTCCTCTTTCATTCTTCACATATGTCCAAACCATTTTAGCACATCCTCCTCCTCTCTATCAATTACACCCTTCTTCCATTTACACATCTCCCTTATTCTTTCATTTCTAATCCTATCAATCCTTCTCAATTTATATATCGCTCTCAAATCTTTCATCTCAAAGACATTGAAACTTTTTCTCGACCGAGCACTTATCGTCTATGTTTCACACACATACAATACAGAAGGTGAACACATACATTCAAACATTCTTATCTTTATTTCTTTCGAAATTTTTCCTTTCTTCCATACTTTTCTTAGGCCCCCAATACTTTCATTCCTTCTACCACTCTGTTCTTTATTCCTTTTTCCGTCCCACCCTTACCTTCCACCCAACATTACTAGATATTTGAATTCATTCACCTCCTCAAGTTTCCATTCTCACACTTCTACAAACCAATTCCTCCCTCCACATTTCCTCATCCCACCTCCAATCCTCATAACTTTATTCTTCGCTGGATTGAATTTCAATCTCGTGTTTGCACATTTCCCTTCAAACTCTCTCACAAGTATTCTCATCTTTTCTCCAGATTCTGCCACCAACACATGCCGCATCATCTGCAAAAAGTAAAACATTCACTTCACATTCACCCTCCATATTTCTCAACGTAATACTCTTCCCTTCTCTCTCCATTTTTCTAAGTAAACCATTCATCAATAGATTAAATAACATGGAGATATTACAACCCCTGTCTCAATCCCACTCCTATGCTAAACCAATCCGATAGTTCTCTCTTCACCCTCACTCTTGATCTACAATTCGCATATATATATATATATATATATATATATATATATATATATATATATATATATATATATATATATATATATATATATATATATATATATATATATATATATATATATATATTAATGATGGATCGGATGTCATATTTTCTAATTTGCGGATGCGGATGCGGATGCGGATGTTGAATTTTTGAAATGCGGATGCGGATGCGGATGCGGATGTTGAATTTGAAAGTGCGGATGCGGATGTGGATGCGGATGTTGAATTTTCGAAAATGCGGATGCGGATGTTGATTTTTGTGCGGATGTTCCGCATCCGCGCATGCGGATGCGGATGCGGATGCCATATATATATATATATATATATATATATATATATATATATATATATATATATATATATATATATATATATATATATATATATATATATATATATATATATATATATATATATATATAGTTTACATTAGCGGCCATGCATAACTCAAAAAGTATTAATCTTACATTAAAAATTATTATTTTTTTTGAAATCCTTATTGAATTTTAGGTAAGAAAAATTGGGAACTAAAAATTAAATTCTTATAATAAACTTTATTACATAAATAAATTTTACCTCTTTATGAGCCTCGCGAGAATCGTGCGCCTGGCAATGTCATTATTTTTTTTTAATTTTTAGAAATTGGAAAATATAGGAAATACCCAAAATCGTCTTCAGGAAAAGTAGTCTACAGTATCATCATCACTCACGGGTCGGGGGTACGGGGGCAGAGCCCCCCGTAGACATATGTTCTGTTTTTGAAATATTTAAGTGGTTCATTTAACGAAAACCTCCCCGCATCGTGTCTAAAAGCGAACTGACACAAATTTCTTACAATCGAAAGATTTTAATTTGCACGTTGTCGTACATTTTTAAACATATTTTTTTTTTTTTTTTTTTTTTTTTTAAACAATTTTTGATACTTTTCTTACTGGAAATGACCCAAGGATTTCAAAAATATAATCCTTTTTAATGTACGGTTAGTAGTTTCTGAGTTATGCATGGCCGCTAATGTAAAGTCTGACTATATATATATATATATATATATATATATATATATATATATATATATATATATATATATATATATATATATATATATATATATATATATATATATATATATATATATATATATATATATATATATATATATATATATATATATATATATACAGGTATACCTCGGTAATACGGAATTGCCAGAAATATGTTGCAAATGAGAAAAAAATTAATAAAAACCAGCGGAATTCCCCCCCTCCCCCCCTTTTCACACACACACAAAATGAAATAAAAAGATTTCAAAATTCATATTCATAACATTAGACTATTTTCACAAAGCTTTTAAAAACTCTTTGAAATGATCAGTAAAAAAGAAAAACCCTCGAGAAAATAAGTCTGAAAAAAGTTATGAAGTCTCCAAATTTCATATTTATAACATGTAAAAATAAATAATATTGCCAGTTACATTTTTGTAATTTTTTTACCAAGCTTATGGCATCGTACCAATATTTTATTTTACCATCAATCGAAGGTCAATGGGTCAAGAGTTCAGCGGGTACGGGTCGCAGTCACAAGTAGACAAATGTTTGTATGTCATGCATTTCTATCTTAGCATCAAATGCATTATATTATCTATATATATATAATATATATATATATATATATATATATATATATATATATATATATATATATATATATATATATATATATATATATATATATATATATATATATATATATATATATATATATATATATATATATATTATATATTTATATATATATATATAAATATAAATAATTAAAAAAATAATATTATTATATATATATATATATATATATATATATATATATATATATATATATATATATATATATATATATATATATATATATATATATATATATATATATATATATATATAATATATATAATAATAATAATAATAATAATAATAATAATAATAATAATAATAATAATAACATAATAACAGCCCAATACTTCATATTTACTTTTGACCTGGGAGAATTTGCTCGCCTACAAGTTACGTATCTGCATTGTTTGCTTTAATTGCATAAAAATAATAATAATAAATCTTTATAAGGAAATATCGATACTAATTTCAATGATTCGATAAATCGCTGGTGAGAATCTTGTATACTTCACATTCGTTGTTAAAACTTACTGAATGTTCAAAAATTTAACGTGCCAAACGTGACCTTAAAAAACTTCTCTTTACCACATAATATTGACCTTCAAATTTTGGTCAGTGAATTCTGACATCCCAAAACTCATTTTGAGGGACACTCCACCCTCCCTCCTTCCCTCCCTCCCTACCTACCTTCTCCAGCTCAACATTTATATTTAAATTTTCCAAATTCAAACTTATATGAAACAGCTACAATTTGCTTATTCTAATAATAATAATAATAATAATAATAATAATAATAATAATAATAATAATAATAATAATAATATAATAATAATAATAATAATAATAATAATAATAATAATAATCAGAAAGCGAAAGTGGAGGCGGCGGAGATGAAGGTTCTGCGGTTGATCAGGGGAGTGACGAAGAGAGATAGGGTTAGGAGTGAGAGTATAAGGAGGAGAGCTGGGAGTGTTGCCAGTGCTGACGGTGGTGGATAGAAATCAACTGCGATGGTATGGCCACATGAAAAGAATGGATGAGGGGAGGCTTCCGAGAAGATTCTATGATCATATACCGCTGAGAAGTAGACCGGTCGGGAGACCTAGAAAGAGATGGAGGGACGCGGTGTCGGAGGCGATTCGGAGGAGGGGTCGGGAGCTTGCGGAGGTGGAGGAGCACCGATTGTACGAGGATCGAAAAACCTGGAGGGCCTTCCAGAGGCTCGTCGCCTGACAGGAGTGATCCTAACAGGATGGATGGTGAGATATATATAATAATAATAATAATAATAATAATAATAATAATAATAATAATAATAATAATAATAATAATAATAATAATAATAATAATAATTAATAATAATAATAATAAAAATAATAATAATAATAATAATAATAATAATAATAATAATAAAAATAATTATAAGAGGGAAGAATTAACTAATAAAATAGATATTTTGGTGATTTCAAATTTCAAAAATCCCAAATATTGCAATAGGTATCAATGTTCTTTCATAATACATTATATATTATATATATATATATATATATATATATATATATATATATATATATATATATATATATATATATATATATATATATATATATATATATATATATATATATATATATATATATATATATATATATATATATATAGGCACAACTTTTTTTGAGGGAACTCTCTCTGAAACTCTAAGTTAGGTATGTTAAGATAGGATACGTTAGGTAGGTTAGGTTAGGTTAGGTTAGGTTAGTAGTAAAACTATACATGTTTTACTTCAATAATAATTTCACATTAAGAAGACAAAAAAATTTTAGTTATTATGCTTCACTATTATTGGGTTTAATAATAAATTTTCAAAAAATGATTTTAATTTTACACTAAATTTTTCATTTATTTTCAAGCTCTGAAAAAAGTTCCTTCAAGTAAACTTGAACTATATATATATATATATATATATATATATATATATATATATATATATATATATATATATATATATATATATATATATATATATATATATATATATATATATATATATATATATATATATATATATATATATATATATATATATATATATATATATATATATATATATATATATATATATATATATATATATATATATATATATATATATATATACAGAGTGTCTCAGCTAATGTGCAACGAAGGAATATCTCTGTAATGAGAGAGCATTTATCAGGAAAACTTCTAAGAAAAAAAGGTGTCAATTAAATCTTAATTAAAAGTTATTTGTGATAAACATAACAGATTATCGCGCATGGGCAATATGCGAATTGCTCATGAACCTCCGAATTTTCAATGGAACCGTATGACTTCGATGGTGAAATTTCATTCTATGGCAAAATTTTTATGTAGGGTTCATATAGACAGTCATCTCAATTCAAACCATAGTAATCTCTCAGCTCAGATATATGCAGCTGCTGCAGGGAATAGTTACCATAACAAATGTTAGTTGTAATAGGTTTAGAACATGGCGAATGAAGACCGAAACCCCCATATAAAGCGTACGTACAGTCGTGAACAGAAGTTCGTTCCTATTAGGCTGGAAATAAATATTTATATAAAATGGAAATCATGTCAAAAAAGCTCTATTTTGAATAAAAAGAAAATAAAAACATTGAGCGGGGCTTAATTGAACTGTGATTGGCTGAATCTGAAATGATCCCAATTTTATATAAATATTTATTTCCAGCTTAATAGGAACGAACTTCTGTTCACGACTGTACATATTAGATGATATTAATAGTATGTAATAGTTACGATGAACAGTTATGGGAGATAATGAAAGGATTTATAACTAAGCAGCACATCCCTTTATCTACAGTACATACATAAGTTTTACATTCGCAGAGTATAAAATCCTTTACTGTATCACTATCCGATGTCTCACTGTATACGAGGTGATCCAAATGGCGATATATTTTGTGACGACTGTCTGACAAGGTTAAGTGATTCGACATAAGTCATTAACAGATGAGAGGGAGTAAGGTTTGGTGATCGAGGAGGCCACGGTATAGGAACCTGTGTTCCTATTCACTTGCCAGGGTATGGTACGTTTAGGTGATGTTGTACAGCCCTTGCGATATGTGCTGAGCATCCGTCCTGCTGGTAGTACAAATTCTGACGTGCATGCAATGGTACTCCAGATATCGTTCGCTATTTAGGTTGCCATGGTAAAAGTATGGCTGGCCCGATCAGCATATTATCAAGTAGTCCACACCACCCATTTATAGAGTAAAATACCTGGTGTTGTGTGCTGTACATGATATGGGAGTTTTCCTCGGCACAGTAATGACTAATCATGCCGTTGTTTTTAAATCTGGTCTCATCCGTCCATAAAATATTGCGCTGAACGTCAGGGTTATTGTCAAAAATGGAATATAGGTGGACTAGGAGCTGTAGCTTAGGTTCGGGATCGCCGGGTTGCATACCGTGCACAATATGAGCTTTGAAAGGAGAAATGTTGTACATACGAGTATGTAGAATGCGCCGTTTACCTTATCATTTGATATACTCAGTATCTTTTCTGTCTGCCGTAAGGTTGTTTTGTGCTCCTGCGTATAAAATAGAACGTCCAACTCCAATGTAAGGTGTACGGGTAATGGGTTGACGTGGGCAGCGAGGAGGTTCGTTGGTCGAACCTGAAGCTTGAAAACGTTTGTACACTCTACATTGTAGTGGCATGCAGTACTGGACATCTCTGTTTATATACCTCAGCTAGTAGCCCTGAGTTCATTCTTGCCTTCCTGAATAAATTCTTCAACCATATCCGTCCGTTCCTGGGTGGTATACAGATGATTTTAGGCATGGTGTGATCGGATTGTGCAATTAAATGACTGTTCTAAGACACGGTTATACACAGGTAAGTGCTGCGCTGACTGTTGTACGAAAATATTGAAATACCTGAGCATCCACAGAGTAGTGTGGCATACCTCTGAAATGCATCATGTAATTAGTTTGCAATAACAGTAAATGTTATAAATATTATACAGGAATGTGATTTACTGTTTAGGTAAGATTTATATGAGGGTTTCTAATGGTAGTAACTATTCCTCGCTGGCACAAATGCCGCAAGTAACTTTCCGTGGGAAATTTGGATCGAGATGCCTGTCTATAAACACCCAACATAATATTGACGTAGAATGCAATTTAAATCATTGAATCCATACGCAATTCACACACTACGCTTGAGTGATAACCTATAATGTTTATCAAAAATTCCAAAGATTTAATTGACACACCTTTTATTCTTGCAAGTTTCCTGATAAATGCTATCTATTTTTACGGAGATATTCCGTTGCTGCACAGTAGCCGAGACACCCTGTGTGTGTATATATATATATATATATATATATATATATATATATATATATATATATATATATATATATATATATATATATATATATATATATATATATATATATATATATATATATATATATATATATATATATATATATATATGGGTCAGACTTCGGTTTAAACCAGGTACATATTTCAAAAACTACTTAACGTACGCTAAAAAGGATTATATTTTTGGAATCCTTGTCGAATTTCAGTTAGGAAAAGTAAAATATTTGCAAATAAATTAAAAAAAAAATTGGTTTTGTACAATTAATGACGTAACAAACTTAAATGATGACGTAACAAACTTAAATTTGGTGTTAAATCGAACATATGTCTACGGGGGGCTCTGCCCCACGTACCCCCCGACCCGTGAGTGATGATGATACTATAGACTACTTTTCCTGAAGACGATTTGGGGTATTTCCCATTTTTTCCAATTTCGAAAAAATTGAAACAAAACGGACATTTCCAGGCGTACGA
>SEYY01020850.1:0-17500 GCA_009176605.1 Armadillidium nasatum | reverse complement strand
CGACCAGTCATCCAGCTGATATGACTGTGTTAAGTTGTGATTGTTTAGCTCTGTGTAAAAGGCAGCGACGCATCTGGTTCAAACTATATTCATTCTTATTCCCAACTGACCCAAGGGCGGGTGTTCTTTGGAAGACTTGATTTTTGAGCGCCTATTATGATAGATTCTCAAATAATGGCATTGCCGTACAGTGATAATAGTACATCTTTTGTGAGTGATATTGACTGCTGTAGTAGATCTGCAAGCAGAGGGCGAAAGAGGTCTTGCGGAGATAAATCTCCTCACTGCAAAAAACGCAAGAAGCTGCATAAGTGGTCGAAAAGGACACGGAGTCGTGAGAGAGCGAAATTAAAGTGCAAACTCAAGAAGCGAATAAGGACAAAACCAGAGGCACCTTTTAATTCAACTCAGTTTATTATGGAGGAACATGATGTCCTCAATGAAAGTGACCTCTCGACAAATCGACCTCGTCGCCATCGGGACTCATCATTGTCGATGGAATCAGAGGACATCGACGACGATTTTTATCTCTCCCCCGAAGAAGATGAAGAGGAAAAAAATTTCATGACCCGACAGTTCTGGTGCGCATATGAAGACTACAATGCAGAAAGGTTGTATTCAATGAACAAAAATGAGCTTATCAAGGAATACTTTGGCCTCGAGGAACGCCTGACACAATTGGAGAAGGAGCTTCAGGAGACCAGGGAGGAAGATCGCCGAAGAATCCGGGAACCATCTCCAGTTGACGACGACGATGAGGAAGAAATTGTACCTGGCGAGGTACCTGTGGACGCAGAAACTGCCGCAAAAATTGAAATCTTCAGGAATGAAATTCAGAAATTGGAGGTGGAAAACACAGAATTAATTAAGCAGAATCTGCTGCTGCGTCGGAAACATTCCTGCAGAAGGTGTGACACTATTGACTTATCAGAGGATCTTCCTGCGAGTGATTCTGACAGTGGAGACACTGGCTTCTTATTACCATCGACCTCTTCCGCAAGGATAACAGAACAAGAACTCGAAATCAGTGACAGCAGAACCCCTTTGAGGTGTGATGGTGATAGTGACGTTGGTGCAGTTGATAGCGGGATCGCGAGCAGTGAAGGGGCTGCCTCTTCTGCTTCTTCAGGAGAGGATGGCAAAGAAAAAGACGAAAAAAAAACTAAAGTGACAGTTTCAAGCACTGATACATAAAGTGCTATAGGGTACAAACTCAAAAGCTGTGATAAATTTTATATATATATATATATATATATATATATATATATATATATATATATATATATATATATATATATATATATATAATATATATATATATATATATATATATATATATATATGAAATATTTTGTAAGAATATTATTATTATTATTATTATTATTATTATTATTATTATTATATTATTATTATTATTATTATTATTATTATTATTATTATTATTATTATTATTATTATTATTCTGCTGCTGCTTCTGTTGAGTAGTTTGAAATGAAAGTGAAATTATCACCATTTATTAATTTTTTTTTTTGCAGTTATATATATATATATATATATATATATATATATATATATATATATATATATATATATATATATATATATATATATATATATATATATATATATATATAATATAAGGCTGTGAGAATATTACTATATATTATAGATTATTATTATTATTATTATTATTATTATTATTATTATTATTATTATTATTATTATTATTATTTTTTACTTGCCATTTTTCCATGGAATATGGATTCTGATGTACCTGACTTTTTAAGTAAATCTAATAGAGTAATGGATTTTTTCATTTACCTTTTTTTTTTTTTTTTTTTTTTTTTTAAATATATATATATATATATATATATATATATATATATATATATATATATATATATATATATATATATATATATATATATATATATATATATATATATATATATATATATATATATATATATATATAGGTAAAACATGTCACTTAATTCAATTTTTTAAAGTTTTGAGGCTGAAGAAACATGCTGACGTAGCCGTTTTTTTAATGAAATATTTGAAAAGAGAGTTATGAAAAGTAAACGTAAAAAAAAATGAAAACAACATTGTCTATTATTTTTATAATGATTCTCTCTCTCTCTCTCTCTCTCTCTCTCTCTCTCTCTCTCTCTCTCTCTCTCTCTCTCTCTCTCTCTCTCTCTCTCTCTCTCTCTCTCTCTCTCTCTCTCTCTCTCTCTCTCTCTCTCTCTCTCTCTCTCTCTCGAAACGTTTGTTGTTTTCGTCACATGATTTAAGTGGTTGAAAATTTGGTTACCCTTCATTTGTTGTGATGTTTTTTATATAAATTATCTTTATTAACTGAAGTATTAAAACGTGTGTGCAAATTTTATATATATATATATATATATATATATATATATATATATATATATATATATATATATATATATATATATATATATAATATATATATATATATATATATATATATTAGGGATGGAGCGATACCAAAATTTTTACCGATACCGATACCTAAAAATTCCCCGAAGCCGATACCCGATACCTGAAAATATGCCGATACCTACTACCGATACCGATACTTTACTCCTATACAAATTTTTTGCCGATACCGATACTGAAAAGGCCGATACCGGTATCGGAAAATTTGCCGATACCGATACCGATACTTCACTCCAACCCTATATATATATATATATATATATATATATATATATATATATATATATATATATATATATATATATATATATATATATATATATATATATAATTACTCATTCTGGTGAGGAAAGACCAGAGGCCTACCATTTTCCACTAGTTGAGGGAATGTCGGAGTCATAATCGATTAACGTCCGACATGTCCGTGTGAGGAAATGAAATTGGTAAAGAAGATAATAAGTTGTGTGTTCTGTCAAGACTTTACCAGTCGAGTACTTGTAAGATTGAGCTTTGTAGAGAAAGGATTATACTGTGTAGAAACTCGTCGCACGAGCTCTTCTCAATGGAGGAGTTATGCGACTGGAGAGAGCAAAAGAGCAGTGTCGGCTGTAATAGCGATAGCTCCTGATGACACCCAACCTGAGGTTCTTAAAAATCTGGTTGCAACTTTTCTATGAAACTGTTTCCTCTTTGTCTGTCCACTCAAGCCTTCATCTTTCTGCTGGAAACGTAGGCATTCAGCATTTGCCGAAGAGGAAAGAGCTCCACCAAGTACCAACCCTCTCTTTCTTTATATATATATATTATATATATATATATATATATATATATATATATATATATATATATATATATATATATATATATATATATATATATATATATAATATATGGTAAAGGTTAAGAAGCTTTCTGAGTTTCGATATTTGGAAATATCGATATATTCGAAACCGATATGCTAATTCAAAAATTCTAATTATTTTTATAATTATTATTATTTAGTTTTCTAGCGTACTTAGTTCGACTTATCATAACCTGAACTACCGAAGTTGCCGTAAAATACAGGCCTAACCTATACAAGAACGTTGCAATGAGATACCGATTAAAATCGAAATTTCAAAATATCGAAGCTCAGAAAGCTTCTTAACCTAAGCCTAATATATATATATATATATATATATATATATATATATATATATATATATATATATATATATATATATATATATATATATATATATATATATATATATATATATATATATATATATATATATATATATATATATATATATATATATATATATATATATATATATATATATATATATATATATATATATATATATATATATGGTATGCGCTTGTGGAGTGAGAATGTGTTTTGTGTATGGTCCTTTTAGTGTTATTTTCACTTGTGATGGATTGAAATTTTTCTTAATCATTTTCAAGTTTTAATTAATGTAAATTTCCCTTTGCTATTTATAATGTTTTATTATGGTGCTGTGTTTAATATAATTACGAAGTACAGTGTTGAAATACAAGTGGCTAACAAATTTTATCCGATGGAATTTTAAGATCAGTTTTAGTCGATTAATTGAATTATGTAAATGGTAATAGTTTTATTAATATGCGGTTAAATTTTCCCTTTTTCTTTGATAACTTTGAGATTATTAAATATTTTAAAATATTGGAATTAAGGGAGAATTCATGGTTGATTGGAGAGTGCGTTGGGGTGTTGAGTTGGGGGTGGTTTAGTTATCTTAACGGTGGGGGCCTTGAGGAACTGGTGGTCCCACCGTAAAACTTCACAGTTCGGGAGTGATTGAGGATAAATTTGGAGATGTCTGAAAGGAAGGGGGGTTCAGAGGTATTAACCGACTCTAAATTTAAGAGGGATGAAAAAGAAGAAAAGAGGGAGGAAGTGGGGGTTATGATGGAGGACAGGAAGATGTATATTCTAGCGTTAACGGAATCAAAACTGAAAGGGGAGTGGGATTTGTCCTTTGGGAAAAATATAAAAGGATTTACGCTGGAGTGAATGAGAGGATTCAGAGCAAGGGAAGGTGTGACAATTGTTATGAGTGATGGAGTTATGTAAAAGGGAGAGAAAGAATGGGTGCCAGAATAGTTTGGGTAAGATTAAGGTTATGAAGGGAGTATTGATTTTATATTTGTGCTTATGCACCGTTAGTAGGAGTAAATGAAAAGGAGAGAGAGACATTTTGGGAGAGTCTGAGTGAGTATGGGAGATTTTGACGGTAGAAATCATATATGTGTCTGTTGGGGGGATTTGAATGCAAGGGTAGGTATAAGAAGGGTGAACAGGGGAATAGGACCATTTGAAGTGGCAGGGAAAATTGAAAATGGGACTGAAATCATTGGAATGTGCTAAGCAAAAGGTTTTATGATTGGAAATACATGATATACTTAAGGAAATCATAAATATACCTAGGTGAGTGGTGTGAATGGGGAAAGGGGACTTGAATTTTGTGTGTGTGAGGTGGGAAGGAGTACGTTGTTGAATGTCATCGTACTGACGGGAGCTGCGATGGGTATTTCGGACCATTATTTGGTGGTGACGAAAATAAAAGTTAAAGGAGGGTGGCGTAGATAGTGCTGGTGGAGAGGTTAGAAGAAGAGAGATGAATACACAAGATGGACAAGGGAGGGGCGAAGGAGAGTGAGGTGGAAGGGATGGAAGAGGAGTGGAGTAAAGTAGAGAGGGTAAGTGGAGACTGTGAAAGAGTGTGTGAGGTGAAGAAAATAGGGAGTGGTAGAAGAAAGGGGAGTGAGTGGTGGAAAGAAAATATGAGGAATATGGTTCAAGGGAAAAAGGAGGTTTTTAGGAGTATTTTGGGCACGAGGGAGGATAGGGATTGGGAGTAGTATATAAGAGGTGAAGGCGAAAAGGAGAGAGGAAGAGGAGTGGGGAAGAAAGTTGGCAGAGAATTTTAAGCAAATAAGATGCTTTGGAAGGAGTTAATTAATTAAATAAAGCTTGGAGAGGAAGTGAAGGGGAAAGATGGTGATATGGTGCAAGGAGAGAGTGGGGAGATAATAAAAGTAAGAGCGGGAGGGATGGTTGATTGATTGGTTAGAATGTTTAATGTGTGTTGGGGAGAGGGATGAGGATCTCAGGAATGGCAAGATGCCTGTATGGTGCCGATATATAAAAGGAAAGAGGATAAGATGATATGGAATTATAGAGGGATAAGATTGATGAGTGTAGTAGGAAAATTTATGGGAGAGTTTTAGTATGGAAAGTAAAGGAATTGACAAGAGAGAGAATGTGGGAGGAACAGAGAGGTTTTAGAGAGGGTACGGGATGTGTGGATCAGGTGTTTATACTGAGAATGATAGGTGAGAAATTGCGTAAGAAAGATAAAGTTGGGTATGTATGCTTTATGGATTTGGAGAAGACGTATGATAGACTTGTAGGAGCAAGTTGTTTGAGGTACTAAGGGAGAGGGGAGTGAGAGGTAGATTATTGGATGGGATTAAATCATTTTATGAGAAATGTGGAGTGAGGGTGAGGAGGGAACTTACTGAATGATTTAACGTGGGAGTTGGACTGAGGTAGGGGTATGTTATGTCGCCGTGGTTGTTTAATTTGTTAATGGATGGTGTTGTTAAGGTATGGAGAGGGAAGGGAAAGGTGTTAGATTGAGAAGTGAAGAGGGTAAATGGGAGGTAAATGTCTTGTTGTTTGCGGGTGATGCGGTGTTAGTTGCGGAATCAGAAGGAGAAGTAGGGAATGTTGGTGAAAGAGTTTGTGAGGGAATACGTCTAAGTGATTGAGGGTAAACCCAACAAAGAATAAAGTGATGATTATTGGAGGCAGGTAAGAGGAAAGATTATATATATTATATATTATATATATATATATATATATATATATATATATATATATATATATATATAATATATATATATATAATATATATTATATATATATATATATATATATATATATATATATATATATATAATTATATATTTATTTTTTTTTTTTTTTTTTTTTTTTTTTTTTTATATTATTATTATATATATATATATATATATATATATATATATATATATATATATATATATATATATATATATATATATATATATATATATATAATATATATATATATATATATAATATATATATATATATATATATAATACAATAAAAATAAATTATAGCTATAAATTTTATAAAAAATTAAAAAAAAAAAAAAAATAATAAATTTTAAAAAAAAAAAAAATTTATTATTATTTTCAAACGAAAACCATGACTTTATTTCCTTACGTCATTTAAATACAGGGTTTTGAATTATTGAACATAGCTTTTGGGGTATATATATATATATATATATATATATATATATATATATATATATATATATATATATATATATATATATATATATATATATATATATATATATATATATATATATATATATATATATATATATATATATATATATATATATATATATCCAAGGAAGAGTCTTCATGTTGTGAGTGGGACGAGTATCTTCCTTCACCTGCTCTTAAAAGTCCCTCTCTAAGAGAACTTTGAAGGATCTTGTTTTTCTGCTCGTCGGTTTCAATGTTGGTCCTTGAGTTTTATTTAAATTCCAAGGTTGGATTTCCACCACTGGATTTAGCATCGTATTCCATCTAACCTCTAAATATTTCCTCGAAGAACCCTTCGGAAGTTTATCCTTCTCGGAGCTTTGATTTCTAAAGCTGGTCTTAAGAGTTGTTGCAGACAAAGTAATATAAAGGGTCGGGTTGCTGGCTCTGTCGCCCTGATATATATATATATATATATATATATATATATATATATATATATATATATATATATATATATATATATATATATATATATATATATATATATATATATATATATATATATATAAATATAAAAAATAAAAAAAAAAAAAAAAAAAAAAAAAAAAAAAAAAAGTAATTAAAAAAAAATAAAAAATTCACAAAATCACGAGACTAACGCAGTTCTCTGGTGACCGCAGACTAAGGTTTTAAACAGAACATTAAATGGAGCAAGAAAAAGAGAAGATGGTGAAGAGATCCACAGAACAGAGGTGACTGAAAAAAGGAGGTACCGCAATGTTCATGTGCATGCAAAGAAATGCTTCCCTTGTGTTACGAGGGTGAAGCAATGGTGGTGGAATGCGAGAAGTCAACTAACTCCCTCGAGCATCCACCGTTGTAGTATCATAGGCGTAACTAGAAAATTTTTCTGGGGGAGGGACCATGGTCCCCCCCCCCTCTTTCAGAGAATTTCAATTAGTCTATTAAATTTTCTTATTAGATTTAATATATATTAGTGATGGCATCCGCATCCGCATCCGCACAAAAAACAACATCCGCATCCGCATTTTCGAAAATTCAACATCCGCATCCGCATCCGCATCCGCACTTTCGGAAATTCAACATCCGCATCCGCATCCGCATCCGCACTTCTCCAAAATTCGACATCCGCATCCGCATCCGCATCCGCAAATTAGAAAATATGACATCCGATCCATCACTATAATATATATATATATATATATATATATATATATATATATATATATATATATATATATATATATATATATATATATATATATATATATATATATATATATATATATATATATATATATATATGCGAATTGTAGATCAAGAGTGAGGGTGAAGAGAGAACTATCGGATTGGTTTAGCATAGGAGTGGGATTGAGACAGGGGTTGTGTAATATCTCCATGTTATTTAATCTATTGATGAATGGTTTACTTAGAAAAATGGAGAGAGAAGGGAAGAGTATTACGTTGAGAAATATGGAGGGTGAATGTGAAGTGAATGTTTTACTTTTTGCAGATGATGCGGCATGTGTTGGTGGCATTATCTGGAGAAAAGATGAGAATACTTGTGAGAGAGTTTGAAGGGAAATGTGCAAACACGAGATTGAAATTCAATCCAGCGAAGAATAAAGTTATGAGAATTGGAGGTGGGGATGAGGAAATGTGGAGGGAGGAATTGATTTGTAGAAGTGTAAGAATGGAAACTTGAGGAGGTGAATGAATTCAAATATCTAGTAATATTGGGTGGAAGGTAAGTGTGGGACGGAAAAAGGAATAAAGAACAGAGTGGTAGAAGGAATGAAAGTATTGGGGGGCCTAAGAAAAGTATGGAAGAAAGGAAAAATTTCGAAATAAATAAAGATTAAATTAACACATAGCCTAAAAATGCTGTAGCTATAGCCAATAAAAGAATAGTTACTCCGATTATTCAAGTGTAATGTGTTCACCTTCTGTATTGTGTGTGTGTGAAACATAGACGATAAGTGCTCGGTCGAGAAAGTTTCAATATCTTTGAGATGAAAGATTTGAGAGCGATATTTAAATTGAGAAGGATTGATAGGATTAGAAATGAAAGAATAAGGGAGATGTGTTAATGGAAGAAGGGTGTAATTGATAGAGAGGGGGAGTATGTGCTTAAATGGTTTGGACATATGTGAAGAATGAAAAAAGGAAAGATGGTTGGCAGGTATATCGATTAATACCATTAAATAAAGTAAGATTTTTCATTTAGTTTAAATATTTTAAAAATATTAAGGAAATTAAAGTTTTAATTCCCACTAATAAATAATTATATATATATATATATATATATATATATATATATATATATATATATATATATATATATATATATATATATATATATAATATATATATATATATATATATATGTTAATTCTTTTTCCCAGTAACTAAAGCTAGACCCGGCGTGACGTTATCAGGAAGAGAAGAATAACAATTTCCTCCTTCAATATAATAGTCTGTTAGCAAATTTCACTACAAACTTGATTATTTATTATATTGAGGAGCCAGTATAAAAGGGGTGTGATTGGGGTAAATAAAATTTGTTTCTAGAAAATTAAAAATTAGATGATTTTACTTAGAACCTAAAAAATTATTTTAGGAATTTTTATTAGAACTTAGAAATTATTCTAAGAATTTTGTTAGATTTCTAGGAAAATGAAAAATTTTCTCTAGAGATTAGACTGGATTTAGAATGCAAAAATGCAAATACCATATATAAAATAAATAAAGGAAATTTGCAAGAAAAAACCATATATGTATATATATATATATATATATATGATACAAATACTCAAATTTAATCCGGATTCGTTGAGAAACTTCAGAGGTAGCCTATATGCTGACGATGAAGATGAAGTTCTTTGTAATCCGAAAAGAATGTATTAAATAGCAATATTAATAGATGATTTAATATTAATCAATATTTATGACTATTAATTAAGACAAGTATGAAGTAATTTATGCAATAAGTACAATATGTCACAGTTTTATAATTACACCTTTGCAACACTTCATCACAAAACGTCTCAATGTAGACTGACTGAAGCACGAATATTCTTGATTGTTTTATAAGAGTAAAAGTGTGTAATTTTTTTGTAAGAAGACGAATTTATTCGTTTGAAAACGTTTGGTTAGAAGTTTTCATTGAAGTTTATTTGGAATAATTAAACAAATTTTTATTAGATTGTAAAATGTTATAAAACATTCCGATAAATAAAAACAAATTGAAATGTGTTAAGAAGATAGGGCAAATTTATATATTAAATAAGAAAAATTATAATTAGAATATAAGAAGGCGAAAGACGACAACTACTCATTTGAGAGTCAGCGCGCCATTTTCTATGTTTATTCTATAGTTATTATTCAATTAAATTTATATAAAGATAATTAAAATATCTTACAATAAAATTTGATAATCAAAATGCTCTATAGGAAATATAAAACATTCTGACAAGGTTTCAAAACAATTGACATAGTAGTTTCTGAAATATAAAGGGTTTTTATATGGAAAAAAAGCCTACCTTTTTAATTAGAATTTTTGGGCATAATTAATAACTGAATTAAGCCAAATCATTGGACTTGACAAACTATAGAGTGTCAAGAACAAAGTGAAATAATAAAAGGAACAATAAAATATTACTAAATTGAAAAATCTAGATCGGAAGAGGATACATGCAAATTAGAAAGAATTTCAGAGGGTATATATATATATATATATATATATATATATATATATATATATATATATATATATATATATATATATATATATATATATATATATATATATATATATATATATATATATATATATATATATATACTTCTGAATTAGGGGTTATTATACACCAAAGGGAAGGTAATAATGTGTAAATAAAGAATCTGATGTTAAAAACGATGCAAAGGCAATTTATAAAAAATTAAAGCTAAAAGAAAGGAGAAAGTTTTTAGGCAAATGGTACAAGTTTTGTAAACATTTTAGTGAAGTTAATTATGAATAAATGATCCCAAATAAGGTGTAAGGATTGAACTATGTAATTATACATAAATAAATAAAAAAAAGTGTGTGAGATCAAACGGATTCCCAGTTACCAAGGGGGTCGAAATTCCCTCAAGTCACCCATTTGCATTTTTATGAGTCAAAGCGAACAAAATCTGGTTGGAATTGGACAAAATTCGCAACATTAACTCCAACGAGGAAAAAAGAAGAAAAAAAAAAAAAATATAAATAAATTAAAAAATAAAAAAAATATATACAAACTGATGTTTGTGAAGTATTAATAAGATAATCTTTCTCCCAAGAGGAACGAAATTTGGAGAAAAGGGAGAGAAAATATCTATAATGTTTATTAATTTTAATAGGATCCAAATACGTTGTATCTGAATCTGAAAGTTCCTGAGGAACTGGTAAAGAGTAAGTTTATATCCCATTAGCAAATGAGAAGGAGTAAGAGGGTCTTCCAGCGATGAGGAAGATGTTAAAGAATGAAACCTCTTTCGTAATTTACGAGAGCGGATTTGTTTGCAAAAGGTTCCTTTTACATGAGAAGGAAAGTATGTTAAATGAGTTCCCTTTATTTATAAGGGAAGTATTATTTAAAAAATTGTTATCCCTGACAAAGAGGGAAATATTATTTTCAACAGGGTTGTTTCTGGTTGAAAGAGTTTAGAAATTTTGGATAAATAAACCTTTCTGCCTTAGAAAGGGAGAAATTTAGAATCAGAATTAAGTAAGAGGTTTTCCACTCTTGTTTTTGGTTAAAGAACAAAAGGGAAAAATTTAATGAAGTGATTTAAAAATGTTGTAAAATTTAAGCAAGGGGTCTCCTCTTGGTACTTTACCAAAGGAGAAATTGACAAGGGTGAAGGGAATGAATAATTAAAACTAAATATTAAAACTAAGTTTTTCCTTCCCAGTATGGTTAAAAAATTTTATAATAACATCTGAGTTTGATTTCCTTTCTTGAAACTTAGTCAAGAAATTGGGATGCGGATTAAATTCGGTAAAGTGATCTTCCTTATGTGAAAGATCACAAGTAAAAGTTATTTTTACTTTGATGTCAAAGAAAATATTAAGTTTGAAAAAACCTTCTCTGCTTAGAGAAGAACTAAAATGAATATTAAAATTTGAATACAAATTTGGTTCCATTTCCTGAGGTACCAGAGAAATGGATGGAGAATTAAATTTGGTTAAATGAACTTTCACTATCAGAGAATCATTAGAGAATGAAGTTCCCATTTTTGTCACATTTGTCGTGAAATCAAATCGGGATGAAAAAGTGGTTAAAGGAACAAGAGGTTTACGTGGTCCCCCAGATTTCCCTTTAATTAAGGGTTGATTCCCATCAAATGAAAGATTATTAGAATATAAGTGAATTAAATGAAACTCCATTTCTTGCTGGTTCAAAGGAATGGAGATAGAATTAAATTTTGAACAATCTCTGTCGACTTGAAGTGAATTGAGAAAGTTTTCCATCTCACTTGTATGTGAAAGATGGTTAATATTTGAGAGAAGTTTCTCTTTCCTCTGTGGTGAAAGAGAATTAAAATAATTAAAGTTATCAACAGAAGAAGGTTCATGAAGTTCCTTCCTTTTCCGCATGGTAGAAAAGGAAAGGAATAGTTGACTTAAATTGGATGAAATGTCAGTTTGATTGTTTCCAGCTTGAATAACATCAGACTGATAATTTGAGTTAGGAACTTCCTCCTTGAGAAGGGTGCTAGAAGCTATTTTCTGTTCAGAGGAAGAAATTAAATTTGAATGAATGTTATAAATGAGGTCCTCTGAGAGGTTATCCTCATATTGACAATTTAAGATAGTTTTCTCAGCATCGGTAAACTGTTCGCTGGGAAGAATACCGATGTTTGAGAGAGACCACAAACGATCTAAGCCCTTTGTGGAGTTTTGATTAGAATTCCCATTTGAAATGGGTGGTAATTAAATTTTCATCCTCATTAATCAAGGATGTGGTTAAGGAGTTTCCTTCCTCACATGTAGTGAAAGAAGGAGTTGAAATTTTGTCATTGTTAATAAATGACAATTGAGAATGGTTTATTTCCTCATTAAATTGAATCTCAGTTCGAAATGAGGACACAACAGTAACCTGAGAATCAGAGTTACTTGAGGTAAAGGGTAATTGGCCCCATATGATGTGACCAAGATTGGTTTTCATGAGGTTAACGTCATGAATTTTCTCAAAAGACTTGAGAAATTTGTTTAAGTGATCTGCTCCAAGCAGAATTCCGATATCAGAAACCCTATCACTAGTAGGAAAGGGATTTGCAAGTGGAATGTGATGTTTCCTGAGCATTTTAGTGGTTTTGGTTAACCCAGGGATGTTGAGATCATTGGGAAGATAATCCACAACGATTGCAGAAACGGGTATAGTTCCTTCCTTAGTTGTAATATTAAGCGTTACAACATTGTGTTCAGAAGGAACACCCTTGTGATTAATGCCATTAATAGCAATGTTTATTTTAGAGTGAGGAACACAATTGAGTAATTTAGTAATTGATTTAGTGACCAGAGTCCTCTGAGACGCCTGATCACAAAGTGTACGAATCATTATAGGTTTTTTACCCTTGAATATAGTTACATCTGCAATGGGTAAAGCCACTCCATTGCTACGTGATGTAAGAGTAGTAGCGAGATTAGTTGTAGAAGTAGACGGAAGTGTAACACGTTCCGGTTTTTTATTTTGATTACAAAGAGCAGAATGATGCTCTGAGGATTTGCAATAAAAACAAGTTTTATTGCTTTGGCACTCCTGTGTTGGATGTGTGTAAGCCAAACATTTAAGACACCAATTGTGAGTTTGTGCCACTTCCTTACGTAATTCAGGAGTGGGTAAGTAAGTTACATTCAGTTGAATGATGTTTATTGCGACAAAACCTACATTTTATATTATTTATTATTATTATTATTATTATTATTTTTATTATTATTATTATTATTGTTATTTTTATTATTACTATTGTTGTTGGTTTGTGATGAGAAATTGGACTGCATTGTAGTTAATACAGTTGTTTGTTTAGGTCTTGTCTCAGTAGACTTCCATTTATTAGTGGAAGATGAAGAAGGGTTGGAATTTTTAGAAGTTGATTTATCTCCCTTTGTGTTGGAAGATAAAGTCTGTCCAGATGCTTCTAAGACAGTTAAAGTTTGATTTAAGTTATTAATTAAGGACTCCAAAGTCCAAGTGTCTTCAGTTTTATTGTCTGAAGTTTTCCAGAGAATCTTTTCTCTGATCTGAGATGGAAGTTTTTTAGCTAAGAGTACTCCTAAGAGTGTGGAGCAACTGGTACATGAATTAATCATGCCTTTGGTTTTGAGTGACTCGACATAACAATGTATATCAGCCTTAAACTGATATAATTCAGTATAATCATATTTAGGTGAGTTTATATTGAGTAATTTTGATATTAAAGTCTCTTTGACTTTAGCGGGATTTCCAAAATCCCTTTTGAGGTCATTTAAAATGACTTGATAGTTACTACCTGTAACGGCGTAACCTGAGACAAGTTTTAAGGCAGGGCCTTTTAAGCAATCGAGTAATAAGTTTAATTTGTTAATATCAGAATACCCCCTGTTTTCAACATTTGTTTCAAAAATTTCCATAAATGTGGAAAATGTAAGTATATCTCCATCAAAGGTTGGGAGACGTTTTGTTGGAAGCTTAAAGGCTTCCGGTTCACGAGGAACTTCAGTAGTAGTAGTAGGGGTATCTGAAGTAGGATTAGAATCTCCTTGGAGATTTTTTATAATTAATTTTGTAGATTTAATTGAGTTAGTAATGATTATTTGTCGTTCAAAACATTCATCATCATCCTTAGCGAATGCATCGTCCGACAATGAATCCTGAATGATGGCATTTACTTCATCTAAGTCAGTTAAAATGCCTTCTAATATGTCTACAAATGTAGATAGTTTACTCACATTAGGATCAGGATTATTAATTATTTTATCAATTTCATTGATAGATTTTGTTGCACGAGATCGTAATGCTTTACGTTGTCTCTTGGCGATATCCTAAACGTTTAACATCCGACATATCAGAATTTGGATCGGAGTTAGCCATTTTTAATGAAATTGTTTGTTATAATTATGTAAATAAGGATTAAAGTCTTTTAAAAGACTAATTATTACTAAAAATAATAAAGTTTCTATAAGGAAACTATAAAATATATATAATCACTTAAGAGTAACTTAATACTAAGTTATTTCAAAGATATTGAAATAAATTGAAAATAATACTTAAATGTAATTAAATCTAAGGAGATTTCATAAAAGAAATCAATTAGCCACAAATATATACAAAGGAGGTCAAAGGACCAATTAATTTGTTGAAATAAGGCTTGAATGCCAAAAAAAAAAAAATAAAAATAAAAAAAAAAAAAAAAAAAAATAAAATAAACAAAAATTATGATTAAGTACGAGAGGGAAGTCCAAAAAGTTCAAGTACTTCAAAAAAAAAAAAAAAAAAAAAAAAAAATGATCCAATAATCAAAAAATTAAACCAACTTGGCTTAAAGTATCAAAAAGTATTGAAATTTGTTAAAGTGTACTAAAAGTATTGAAAAGTATCAAAAATTATTAAAGTATACTAAAAAGTATCGAAAATTATTAAAGTGTACTAAAAAGTATTGAAAAGTATCAAAAATTATTAAAGTATACTAAAAAGTATCGAAAAGTATCGAAAATTATTAAAGTGTACTAAAAAGTATTGAAAAAGTATCAAAAATTATTAAAGTGTACTAAAAAGTATCGAAAAGTATCGATATTTGTTAAAGTGTACTAAAAAGTATCGAAAAGTATTGAAAATTATTAAAGTGAACTAAAAAGTTACAAAAATTTTTTAAAAAATTACAAAATATTAAAGAATATTGAATAGTACTAGAAAAAGTACTTAAAATTTGATATATTTAAGAATATTGAAAAGTACTAGAAAAAAGTACTTAAAAATTTACGATATATTTAAGAATATTGAATAGTACTAGAAAAAAGTACTAAAAATTTGATATATTTAAGAATATTGAAAAGTACTAAAAAAAAGTACTTAAAAATTTACGATATATTTAAGAATATTGAATAGTACTAGAAAAAAGTACTAAAAATTTACGATATATTTAAGAATATTGAATAGTACTAGAAAAAAGTACTTAAAAATTTACGATATATTTAAGAATATTGAATAGTACTAGAAAAAGTACTAAAAATTTACGATATATTTAAGAATATTGAAAAGTACTAAAAAAAGTACTTAAAATTTGATATATTTAAGAATATTGAAAAGTACTAAAAAAAAGTACTTAAAAATTTACGATATATTTAAGAATATTGAATAGTACTAGAAAAAAGTACTTAAAAATTTACGATATATTTAAGAATATTGAATAGTACTAGAAAAAAGTACTAAAAAATTTATGATATATTGTTAAATAGTACTAGACAGTACTATAAATTTTTCAAAAATATTAGAGAGTACGAGCAGTACTAAATAGTATCAAAAATTATTTCAAAAACTAGAAATAACCAAATAATAGTATTATATAAAATATTCACAAAAAAAAAAAAAAAAGAAGCTATTATATAGCTAATAATAATAAAAAAAATAAGCTAAATTAATAGCTAAAAAATATTAAAAATATTTTGTAAATATTTCTAATAACGAATAAAAATATTGTACTTAAATTCTAAAGTAATTACTTAATACTAGAATGTTATATATACAAAAAAAAAAAAAAAATAATAATAGGCCCTACTTTAGTAGACCTTATTGGAATATAAAAAATTTATAAAAATATTCCAAGGTGGGTGTTATGTAGGCCCCTCAATCCGGTACACAAGTTATATTTAATAAAAATGTTGAAAGCCTCAACAAGCCAAAAGCCTATTTAAATAGGCCCTATAATTATTATATAGGTTTATTTATAAAAAAAAAAAATTATAATATAATATATATATATATATATATATATATATATATATATATATATATATATATATATATATATATATATATATATATATATATATATATATATATATATATATATATATATTTTGAAAATAGAAAAATTTCTACTCCCACAATTGTATACTTGCACCAATCGCCGGCAAAGGGAACCTCCCTAACTGGTATAAAGAGTACCACTTTATACGGGTGGTTTCCCCAACAGAAAGGGGAAAGGCCCTCTGTATACAGGGGAGAGGAAATGTTAATGTGGCTTCAAGGGGAAAGGGGAGGGGAAAGGAAGCCACAAAACGCCAGAGGGGGAAGAAAACAGTAGCCCTGATAAAGGGGGGGGGCAGGTGACCCACCTAAAGGCCACCACCTTCCAGAGACTACCAGGATGCTCAAGAGCAACCCCCTGATACGTGAAGCCGATTCACACACAAGGGGTCAAAAAAGGGTCAATATTAAAACGTTGAAGGCGCCAAAAATGTCGCTTTTTCTTCTGGCAACTAAAGCTAACCCGGCGAATGTTGTTACCAGAAGGGGGGAAAACGACAAATCCTCCTTCTATACAATGAAATATTAACACAATTAACCACGGAACTTGCTATTTCACTGTATTGAAGAACCAAAATTGAACCTGTGATTAGAGAAGATGTAAGATAGAAATGAGAGACTAATAA
>SEYY01020849.1:52500-101779 GCA_009176605.1 Armadillidium nasatum | reverse complement strand
ATATATATATATATATATATATATATATATATATATATATATATATATATATATATATATATATATATATATATATATATATATATATATATATATATATATATATATATATATATATATATATATATATATATATATATATATATATATATATATATATATATATATATATATATATATATATATATATATATATATATATATATATATATTATATGTATTTTTTTATAAATAAATAATATAAACATTCCCTTTTCATTGACTTATTATTATTTCTGTGTATTATTGATTTATTTTGTGCATACATAATGCAATGCATTATTTATTTGCATTAAAATTCTTGAATGAAAATAATGTTTGTAGAAAAACTATTTATGGCTATGTATCTTTCTATGAGTGCAAAGTTCCCCATGTTTCCGGTATAACAAAGAAAAGTGACTTGACAGATATTTAAAACTTAACATTTATTCTCAAATGGGCGTCCGTTGCTGATTTTCATTTCTTGAAAATCATTGTGGCATCTCCAAATTCTGAAACCATTCTTTGAAGGGGAACTCCGTTCCCCGTCTCATGAGGAACCTCCGCGTTCCTGACTCTTTATACAACGGGAGACTCCGTTCTCCCCCTCTCGCGAGGAACCCACCCGAATTCCGAAACCTTTCTATGAGGAGACTGGGACTCCGTCCCTCCCTTTTCAGGAACCTCCGAAACCCTTTCTATGAGGATCTGGGACTCCGTCCCTCCCTTTTCAGGAACCTTCGAAAGCCGAAAACCCCTTGCAGGATGATACAACTACTCTGGTTCGATTCCCAGGTGAATCGTTTCTGTGGAATTCCGTTCTAAAAGCATTCAGGAAAGAGTTTGAGGGTGAATTCCTTTCTAACTCCATTCATAAAGGCCTCAGTAAGTGTCTGAGACCAACTTCCAGTCTAATTCCGCTCAAAAAAGGACTCAGGAAAGAGCTTGAGGGCGAATTCCTTTCTAATTCCTACCCAAAAGACCTCAGGAAAGAGCATGAGGGGCAAATTCCGGTCTAATTCCTGTCAAAAAGGACTCAGGAAGACCAACTTCCGGTCTAATTCCGGTCAAAAAGCCTCAGGAAAGAAGCTGAGGTTAAATTTGCAATTGCAAATCAACATCACGTTAGGCTTACCTCCCCGTCGATCTCACCGTATATACAACGTTTGTTTACATCACGTGACCATTCAAGATTTCTGCAGCAAAAACTGATGATTAAAATTTCTATTTTTTCACTGCTGCGAGAGAAAATTATTTCAGCAATATCAAGTGGAACACGCTTCATAGGTCACTTCGCTTTTAGAATCTTCAATATTCTTAAAGAAATTGAAGACTCCCGATATTTCCCTATATATTTAGATGTAAACAAACCGAAAGTAAACAAATCTATTTTTGTAGCTGCCATTCGTATATGTCCTTCAATGTTTAAGTGTCATTTTATGAAAATTTTTTAAATTTATTTAATAAATGTATTTAGGATATTTTGTGATTTTCAAGATTATTTATAAATTTTAGTTTTATACGAAACAAAAAATACTAGTAGGCTACATAAGCAATCGGTATAATTAAGCTTTTTAGAACAATATATTTTTTTCAGTACCGTTATTTCTTCTTAATTTGTCAACAATAGGCTTTATTATTATTTTGTTTTGGCTGCTTATAATCTCTTACAATTCATGATTTTGGGGACAGACTATAAAAATTAGATAATGTTTTGCATTAATTGAATATTTTGAGAGCCCAGTCGCCATGTTGAATTGGAATCAGCTGGCTCGAAAATATGATTTTAGAAAATTGTTATATTCTTCAAATCGTAAAAAATGCAATAAAAGAGTCTAAAAAACCCTACGAAAAACGCAAACGCGCCACTAAACCAAAAATCATTCTTGTTGCTGTACACTCTATTGCTTAAGAAGCCACTTAAGTCAATTAAAACTGTCACAGTCAAATTAAATATATAATTTATCTTACATACATATAAGACATACAAAATACAAATCAAATTTCACATTATATGGACTACTAAACATGTCAAAATAAATAATTATACCCAAAGTTTATCAATAATATGTCAATGTTAATAAAACTTTCACAAAGTTAAAACTAGTTATATACTACCTACTTATTATATATTACTAGTCATTTGAGTAGATTATAGTCATCTATTCTGCATGCAGGTTTAAAAATTAATTACAAGCCTAATTAGGTTTATTAGTAATGCACTAGCCTTTTTGATACCCAGACCAAATATATAAGAAAATTAGAAGCCACAGTGGCCTATTAAGACTGTCCCAATCAACAAAATTCTAAAGTTGCCATTCACTATGAGTAGCTCATCCCAGATTTCAATTTTTTCCTTTGCAAATAAAATAAATTTAAATATATATATATACTTATAAAGTCTTTCTTGAAGGTAGGTAGTGTATCAATGATTCACATTCAACAACTTATTAAACTTGTTATAAGTAAATAAGTAGACTATTTTCTTACATGAAGATACCATGACTTTTTAATTTTATTATGTCCTTTGATCTCCATTCCATGGTCTGTTTAATGAATATCAAAATCAATTTTTATCTGGCCATATCTGCATATTTGAAAGAATAACCCCCTATATAAATAAAAAAATATATTGGTTATTGGTAAGGGAAAGGTGATTTTGTTTATCTGTCACTCTTTATATAACTTTCAGGTATCATCCCTAAAGAAATTTAGGTAAGTTTTTATGGATCTAAATGGTTATATATCTTTCAATACATTAATCTGCTTCTTGTATCAAATTTTAGATCCCGTTTCCAGAATCATTTATATATTCAAATATTCCCCTAGGGATTTTGTGAATTTAATAACCACACAGATGGATTATACATATTTATTAAGAGTAGTACTCGCAAGCTAGAGAGAGGGAGAGTGTCCTTTTATGATGATCTGCAGACACAACCAGTGTATAGTTAAGAAGTTTCCAGGAGATGCCTCTTGTAAGGTTGCATATGAAGTTTAAAATGAGTAAACCACAGGGCATTGATGCCATGTGGTTTTCCATATTATCTCTTGGATAAACTATGTAAGATTTTACTCAAGGAATAATAGGCTCACATGACTTATTTCTATCTTTTATTTTCTTATGTTTAAAACTTCATATGTCCTTAAAGGTAAATGTTTTCTTTTCTCTTGACATATCCATTTCTAATTTAGGGTTAAGGTTATCCCTGTTAAACTGAAGCAATTCTCTAAACACAATAAGTACTCATAAATAGATAGATGAAATAGTGTAAATATTAACTGATTCTACTTTGGAAAACAAATATTCAAAGTGCCAAAATACTTTAAAATAATTTTATTTTATTTTTAATTAAATGTATTAAATAGGATAGCATAAAATTTAATTTATACAATATTTTATCCCGGTCAAAATTTCAAATTTTGTTACCTTTCCAAGTGGCATGCCACTTATATATATATATATATATATATATATATATATATATATATATATATATATATATATATATATATATATATATATATATATATATATATTGCATATAATTAACTTGAAAACAAATGGCACAAGAATTACAATGCCTATAGTATATATGCAACTTTTGTTTCACAATGAAATTTTATAGACCTAGATAGACAGTGGATTGTCTAAAATCCTGTATATCTCACTACTGATAGTTGCTTCATAGGTTTGCAATCACTAATATTAATAACAAATTAAAATTGTTTTATGATTTGACTAGGTAATTGTGCTAAGTTTCATATGCTTGTGATTATCTTTTATTTTTAAATTATATGAAATATAAGTTCATAATATAGGTAAATAATTTAATTATTTTATTGGCTTACAGGTAATAAAAACATACTGGTATTCAAGAATTTATATCCATAATACTGTATATTTGATAAGATTATATTAACCTGGCATTAGCATCGAACATTTCTGTTGACTTTATTTCGATCATTATACTTTCAGATGGATCAACAGTCTTGTCATTTGTAAGTATGAATGTGATATGAAGATACTTAGGCTATAAACTAAATATAATAATTGATTTTATAATCAGAAGTTAGATTATCATTTTGTAAAATATAGATACTTGTAGTTTCACATAATTTTGTTTGTGATGTAAAGTAATATTTGAAAGCATAATCTCTATTTTGTGGATTTGAATAAAGCCACTTAAAATACAGGGGGGAATGTGGTAATTTGATTTAAAACCAAAGGTAATATAATTCAATATATTTATATATATATATATATATATATATATATATATATATATATATATATATATATATATATATATATATATATATATATATATATATATATATATATATATATATATATATATATATATATATATATATATATATATATATATATATATATATATATATATATATATATATATATATATATATATATATATATATATATATATATATATATATAATATATATATATATATATATATATATATATATATATATATATATTATTATTTTTTTTTTTTTTTAGCATTAAATAATTATTTATATAATTTATATTTATAATAATATATAATATATTATAGTATATATATATATATATATATATATATATATATATATATATATATATATATATATATATATATATATATATATATATATATATATATATATATATATATATATATATATATATATATATATATATATTTCAGTTGTTCAAAGAAACCTTTATACACATGCCCACAATGCAATGTGCAGTACTGTTCAAGTGAATGTTACAAATCTCCATCTCATCAAGCATGTTCTGAAAAATTTTACAAAAATTTGGTAGAAGAAAATGTAAGTAATATTTTATTGCAACTGTAGAACTGTAGTGCATGAATACATTTTAAAATATTAGTACATGAATAACCTTTTTGGCATTTTAAAAAAATTCCAATTTTTGTTTTTAATCCTAAGTAATAATTTTTATTTCTTTTTAAATATTTTTTTTTAACTGTATTCTCATATATATATATATATATATATATATATATATATATATATATATATATATATATATATATATATATATATATATATATATATATATATATATATATATATATATATATATATATATATATATATATATTGTCTTTCTTGATTTGTTGACATTTTTTTTTTATGGATTATAGTCTAAAGGTTTGTGTTTTTAAAGAATTTATAAATATACTACTTTTGTTACTTTCATTTAAGTTTGCTTTATAAAACTTCATACATTAACATCTCCAATTTTATATTTTCTGAACTGTTAGAACATAGCTTTTACTTAAAATTAAAGTCATCTTGCATACTCTTATTTCTTAAATTAAAGGGTGGTAATTAAATTTTCAATTGCTACTTATTCAACATTAGTTGTTTTTTTTGATTGATTAAAGATTAATACTATTTAAAGAAATTAACGGTATGCTGTTAAGTTCAAATTTTTTTTTCACATTTGTTTTTTATTTTTAAATTGAAATAAAATTTAAATTTTGTGACATTTAAAATTCAGCTTTAAATGGTAATTTTAATTACCTTGCATACTTTTATTTCTTTCCTAAAATCTAAAAAGGTTACTTGTTTCTTTAATAGAAATTTTGTTTATATATTTTGAATAAAGGCTATGGAAATGGATTACAAATTGTAGCAAGAAACATTAGCAGTTGCATAGTGAAAAATTATGGTAAATCGCATGAACTTTAAAAATGAAATCATAGTCCATTTTATGGTCACTTAAAGCTGACAAAGTTTTTCTTTCTCATATAATGTTGATTAATAATTAATCAACCTAAGAGATGATAAACTGATTACTGATTAATTAATGCATAACTACTACAAATTTTGATAACTTTCTAAATATGTTTCAGTTAATTAAGAGTTTTCTGTCTAGTCAGTGCAGAGCAGTAAGAATGATTGTTTGGATTTGAAAATAAAGAGTTACAGGAGTAGGCAGAAGGAATTGGAGATGTTTTCCTTTGGAAGGAGGTATCTTAGAGGAGATATGATATAAATGTGAGTAAGTTTTTTTTATCAGAACAAAGTAGACTCACAGGGGGTTATAACAAAAAGATGAAGTTTACCATATGGATGTGAGAAAGTATTTTTTTTAGCAGCAGAGTGGTTAATGGAATGCTTTACCACAGGATATTGTTGATAGTAACTCTTTTTCAACCTTTAAGAAAAAGTTGGATCAATATATGAATGATCAAGGTATGGTATGATTGACTCAGCTTTTTGGGGCTGTGTATCTTGGTTTTAAAATTCTTTTGGAGTATTAGTGACTTTGGGTGTTAAGCCTAGATGATATTTCTTTATATTTTAGTTTAATAAACTGTACGCTGCACATACTCTATAATTGAGTTAATTATTTTCATAAAGAAAATTTAATTTGGGAAAAGGCATTCATAGCTAATGGTAAATTTAGCATTTTGTTGACTGGGACAGTCTTGATAAGTACCTGTGTAATTTAACATGTCTCTTATTTTCTTATGTAAATATGTTTGTTAGTTATAAATTAGCGATTTCATTTTTTAGTCTATTTTAAAATTAATTGATCTCGTTTCTATGGGCAAATACATATTTCATTTAATAAAGTAGAATTGTGTACACATTGTCATTCATTTTTTATAGACTTCATGAACTTATGTTTTTTTCAATCCAATTCTGCATCTACAGAACCATATACCAAATCTCTTTCTACCAAGTTTAAATGTGTTTATACTGTACATACTTTCTTTAATATGGGAATAACTTAAACTGTAACTTAATTCACAATTTCATTTAAATGTAGATAGTGTAAATAATATAAAAGCATAAACAACCAAATAAACTCTTCTCAACTCTCTTTTCTCTGATTTTTAAAAATTTTTTTTTTTTTTTTTTTTTAACATTAGAAGACTAATACTGTTCTGAAATCCTCACTTGAATTTGAATTGAACTGATTGGGCTTTGCCTAACTTTCTGGTATTTGCACTAAAACAATGCATCATGAACCAGATGTAAAACTTAAGGGATTAATCCTCTGCATAAAATGAAATTGAAAGCTTTAGAATGTCCTGCAAGATTGTAGTAGTATTCTATTCTACTAATTGCATTCATAGTCAAATTAAATTTTGCGTGTCTTCTGGAATCTAAAGATTAAATTTATGAAATATGAAATAAAAAAACTATTATCTGGCAATATAGCATGTTTACTTCAAATAAATATTTATGCTTATTAATCATTAAAAAGTTGATGCAATGAAAATATTATAATTATTGTGTTTCTTACATTTTCTCTTAGCTTAAAGCTACAAATTCTGGTGAAGATTCAAAAAAGAAAATGGTTGAAATACTTAAACGAGTTCATGATAATGAAAATATTGAAGGAACTGGCGTAGATGAAGACTTATTAGACTCAGATGATGATGAAGATATTGCCGAGAGGTTGAAAAGTTAGTAATAATTTATATATTTTAGCAGGAATTTTAAAATAAAAATTATTATTTGCATTGTGAGCCATTTACAGTTATATCTGGTGTTATACTAGGTAAAAAATGCAATATTTGTACATTGGCATTGTAACATTAATCAATCTGATTTTAATTTTCAAATTTGAATAGAGACAAATAAGGAGAAAAATTAAAAACATTGAATATAAAAATTTTAAAAATATTAACCCAAAATTAAATAAATTAAAATATTGATTTTACTGCACAGGTCACAATCTCACTGGTATATCTAAAAAACTGAAAAATTTTTGCTTCATTAAAAAATGGCTCTATTGTCTCTGTTAAGAACAGCGTAAGTAAGGAGCTGCAATATTGTTTTCGATAAAAATTGAAGAAATTAAAGAAATATCTGAGCATCACTGTCGTGTTTCACCCATTGATATACTTGCTCATGTTAAAATTTAAGAATTTCTATTTTCAAAATATAAAATACGAGGTAAATAAGATAATAAAATTAAAAGTATTTAAATATACAAACTGTTGATGTTTTCAATAAAAAACGCAAGCTGTTGATGTTTTCAATAAAAACATATAAACTGTTGTGGTGTTTTCAATAAGATGTTCTTCCACTTAGTATACAGATGATATAAATGATTTGTTTCATATGACACAGAACTTTCACGTGAAACACACTGTTGAGAGTGGCACACAGGAAAGAAACAAAAAGATGAATCCGCCTCTCCATCTATATATATATATATATATATATATATATATATATATATATATATATATATATATATATATATATATATATATATATATATATATATATATATATATATATATATATATATATATATATATAGATGTGAATTTAGATGATAGTGATACAGTTTGGGCAAATCTCACAGAATCAGAAAAACAAGAGTTCTTAGAACTGATTAAAAGTGGAAAAACTGAAGAGTTAATACCTCCTTGGGAGCCTTGGTGGGATTCTAAATCGCTCATTAAAGACGTGACAAATCCAGAATCAAAAGCTGTAGCTCCTTTTATGGAATCTTGTCCACCCATTTTGTCTTGCCCACCTTTGTCACAAATTATGGTATGATTTGAATTTTTATTACATTGATTAAAAATTTTTTTTTTTTTTTTTTTTTTTTGACTTTATATAGCATTAAAATTTGATTTTGAATTTTGTTTTCATAGTTTAAATAGGGATTTCTTAAGTACGTTAGCACCTAGATTAATCATCTTTACTGGTTTCCTATATCATTTGATTTATATTTGTTTTCTGTGTGTTTCAGAAAAATACTCCAGCTGATTGCGTTCCTTTTAATATATTGAATGTCTTGACTTCATATATTTGGACTGTACGCTTGTTTAATGGTGATCATCAGGAAAGTTGTGTTGATGCCACAGAAGCTATTTTGACTCTCTCTCCGGTGCTTTCAGCTGAGGCGAATTTTTCATCAGGTGAAATTGCTGTAAACGCACCCATGATTGAAGCTCAGAATGTACGTATAATTTTTTATTTTTTGTATCCACTCATTTTTGGGATTGTAATTAATAAATTTAAGCATATTATTTTTAAAAGAGAAAAGCCTTGCATTTCAGCTGCTATGTATCCACATTAGACATACACAAATTTTGGACGTTGTGTATTAAAGAACCAGTTTTTTATTCTTTTTATTTTGCGGTTGGTATTCCTTTGTCACGTGACAGCAAGACGCTGAATCATTGGTTGTCTAAGTTAAAAGTACGTCATTTCAGTGTCTGATTTTCATTTTATCACCAGCACTCACAGGGTCAAGGGGTACGGGGGACAGAGTACCCAGTATTATGTTTTTCACTGCGGTACAGCAATAATAATACGATAATTTCTTTAATATTATTTTCTGGAGAACGTTGACAACTTTATTACTCACGATTACCAACTGCTTTTTTCATTCGCAGAAAACAAAATGGCATCGGTTCTCTAAAAAACAACAATCGAGATTTATATATATATATATATATATATATATATATATATATATATATATATATATATATATATATATATATATATATATATATATATATATATATATATATATATATATATATATATATATATATATATATATATATATAGTCAAACAAATTTGATTAGTCAAGTAGAATAAGAAGTAGTAAACTAAACGTATAAATTTAATCATTGATTGGCAATATAACTTAAACCACAAGGTAAAATATTTAGAATTTTCCCAATTAAGAGACATGCCCTTTAATTGCTCACATATGCCCAGAATCCGCCATTTGATGAAAATTGAAGATAGAGACAGTAACAGAGAGCAGAATTCTGTTTGCTATTGGAGCACCTATACCCTAGGGCCAATTAAGAACAAGAAATTTAGTGTTGAAGAAGAGAGGTGGTGGTCAACAAAGTTGAAATCAGAAATGAAATTACAATTGCAAAACTTAAAGAAGAAAAGGTATCGTTTTCCAGATCAAGACGGCAGATCCTTCACCGTTACCAACTTCATCATCAGAAGTAACCACAAGCCGACACTCAAGCGATGATGTGGGAGGAATGGACGCGAGGTGCCGCACATCTTATTCCCACACACACACACACACACGCGCATATATATATATATATATATATATATATATATATATATATATATATATATATATATATATATATATATATATATATATATATATATATATATATATATATATATATATATATATATATATATATATATATATATATATATATATATATTTATTATAGCACTCATACCTAGCTGAAAATCAAGAATTCCACGACACTGTCAAGAAAGATTTACGAATCATTTTAGAAGGTCCGAGTTCTGAGTTCAAGAATTATTTTGTTATGTCTTCTCTTTCTGATCTTCATTCATTATTCACTTCTTGTAAAAAGTCATTAAAACCCAAAAAAGAGAGAAGTAAGTTTATATCTTCCTCCAGTATTATTACTGTTTGTTATTCTGATATGATATCTTATTTGAAGGTACCAACAATAGTGGAATTAAGTAGAACAGTTAGGATCATCTTGATTTACTAAGATATCAATGCATTTTATAGCTTTAAAGATAACAATGTAAAGCGTAAGTTTTTAGGACTACTTTTTTTTTTTTTTTTTTTTTTTTTTTTTTTTTTTTTTTTTTTTTTTTTTTTTTTATAGACGTATCAAATTTCTAATATCTGATTACATAAATTCTATTTACAATGTGGTGAACAGATATATTTCTCTATTCTTGTTAATTACTTACGGTTCCCATGTGGTGAACTGATATATCTCTATTGTTGTTTATGTACTAACTCATTTTCTTACCATCCTTATATTACAGTTTTTACAGATGATTTTTCGTTTTATGCATAGTGAGGAGTGCTATAGTTTTTAATTGAAATTGAAATTTAGATAGATTTTATTTCTTTCAACATACATTTCAACGTTTATTCAGCAATTATGAAAATCCGCATCACAATTACCTAGTTATATATATAGCGATAGTATATATATATATATATATATATATATATATATATATATATATATATATATATATATATATATATATATATATATATATATATATATATATATATATATATATATATATATATATATATATATATATATATATATATATATAAAACTTTGTGTGGATGGTGGTTCCACATACAGAGCTCTTAAAAGGGGTTGAGTCTTGATTTTTCACTTCATGAACTTTCTCACTTGAAGCTCTCTCTCAAGTCTCTTTTGAACAGCCGAATTGTTTCTTCACTATCTTAATATTATTTTTAATACAATGGACATTGCAATATTGAATTCTTTTAATTCCATTCTTCCTCATCTAAGATTATTTCATGACTTCTCTATTCAATTTTTTTGAATCAAGAATTAACTAATATGTTCCTTACTAAATTTAATCTATCGATAAAGGTTTTTGGCACTCTTTTTCTGTTATTTTCTTCTCTTTATCTAACTTGAATGCTTTCAAGCTTCGGAGGACGTCACGTCGGCAACTTCTGACTGTAATAACCCTGAAATTTCTTGACTGGTTGATATCATGCAACCTCTTGTAGGATATATATATATATATATATATATATATATATATATATATATATATATATATATATATATATATATATATATATATATATATTATATATATATATATATATATATATATATATATACTAAATAGTTTAAATATTATTATTATTATTATTATTATTATATTATTATTATTATTATTATTATTATTATTATTATTATTATTATTTATTATTATTTTATTATTATTATTATTATTATTATTATTATTATTATTATTATTATTATTATTATTATTATTATTATTATTATTATTATTTCAGGTCACACTGGGTTATTTTCTTCCTCAATTTTGAATTTCAATCAAGAAATAGTAAAAAATCACACGAATGTAGAATCGGTTAGTAAGTGCATAAAGAAAATAAAGTTTTATTTATCATATGTACAAGAATATTATTATAAATTTGTCTTGGATATCCCATAAAATATTTTGCATATTACAGAGTTTAATAAATATTATACCTAAACATTTTTTTATCCTTAAAATTTGTAGTAAAACTCGTATTCATTGACAATATCAACTTTAATATAATTTTTTCAATAATGTTTTGTAACTATAAATTTAAATACAAATTAATTTGCGAACGAATAACAGGAAGTAAAAATTAACACAGGTTTATGTGAAACAAAATTATATTTTATACTTGTATATCTAACCATTTACATCGAAAATAGCTTAAAAAACTACACATTTGATGAAATTCTAATTTTTATATATTTTTTTTTTTTTATTGTAAGCATATATAATTTGCCTTAAAATGACATTATAACAACGGTCGATAAGTAATTTTGATGCTACTTCCACTATTAATAATAATAAATTAATAACTTGCTAACTGTTGGACTCTAAATATTACGTGTCATGGTTTGACGATTATACTTACTTAAATTCAAGGTTGGAATACCATTACGTAATTCTCCACAGATAAATCAAAATTTTAGTTATTTCAGTAAAAAGATAAAAATTGTTATTTCAGTAACTGCAATGTAAAAATTCTTAAGATTGGCAGTAAAACAATGATAAATTATTTCATTAGGGGTAATAATTAATAGTAAATAACTGGAGAATAATAATTATAGAAAGAAATTGATAATGGGGAAACCCAATATCTTATTCATGTAAAATTTGATAGTTCCAGATTTTACCAGTAGAGTACATAAAAGAATGAGTAAAACATGCTCTCTTATAAGAGAAATGATGCTGTGTGGAAACACGAATGACTAATTCGTCTCATAAAAGCAGGTAAGCGATAGAGTTCAGATCAATGTTCCTTGTAATATCGGTATTATATGGGAATGAAACAACAATCTGACGAAAAGAAAGATATTTGAGAGTGTCTGTGAGAGTAGGAGAGCTGAGAATGTGGAATGTACCAATTCCTCGCTCTCCAATGAGGCGGATTCTATAAAATTTTCTTTAGCTGTATCTCATTTGTGTAGGTAAATGGGGTGTGTGTGTATATTTGAAACAGTTTCATAAATCTTTTCATTTTTAATAAGAGGTATACATATCACTTCCGAAAATTTATTATTAAATAGTCGTCTTTTACGCACTTATGTCAGTCTGGATTTTATGAATTTAGCATTTTTCTCTTAAAGAATTTGTAAATAGATTGAAAGGAAAGAAGTCGAAGTAACTAGTAGTTCTAGAAGGCATTGTTAACAAGTTTTGTGTAGTGGGTAAACATAATTTCTCTCGAAAATTATCAGTGGAATCTATATAACATTGAGTTATATATATATATATATATATATATATATATATATATATATATATATATATATATATATATATATATATATATATATATATATATATATATATATATATATATATATATATATATATATATATATATATATATATATATATATATATATATATATATATATATATATATATATATATATATATGCAAAATTGGTTCGACCGAACCGGTACTTAAAATTTTTTCAGGGAGGCTAACTGGTAGTTAACTCATTTGATTCTTAATCAAACAGAGAAGCAAACCGGTTGTTAAATCTTTTGGCTAAGCAGAAAACCGGTAGTATATATATATATATATATATATATATATATATATATATATATATATATATATATATATATATATATATATATATATATATATATATATATATATATATATATATATATATATATATATATATATATATATATATATATTATTGAGAATTATTATTAAATAGTTGAATATTGTTTCATACTATTTTTATTCTTACATAAAATTGGTTTTGAATATAGTATAAAAAAACTATTTTTATACTTTCACTTTTATCTAGTGTTTTATTCTACTTAAAATTGGTTTTGAATATGGGATAAAAAAAAATATTTATGTACTTTCACTTTTTTTTAGTGTATATTTTTGGTTTTAGGTTATTTCATAAGGTTTATAAAATTGGTTCGTTTTTTATATTGATGTGGCACTGAACAGTTTGGCACCTAAACAAGCTGCCGGATTAAAAATTCATTTTCAAATATTGGTCAACACGTTTCAAAGTAATGTAAGTATGCTGTAAATCGTTTTATGTAATAGAATTATTGATAACAGAACAAACTCTTTGTTAATAATTATGCTACATAATTAAATTGGCGTAAATTTTTTTATTAAAAAATATAAATTTTCATGAGGATTTCAATAGATGATCCTCTTTCTAGAGCAACTCCACAATATCTCTACATAACGTCCTTTGACAATGAAATAAATGTTTTCTATCTATAATACACAAGACCCTTGCGAATCTGACGCTATCCTTGGGCTGGACTATTGATTTCCAATGGACCCCTTCCCATATAGGAGTAATGGGAAATGAGATTTCAGATAAAGCAGCCAAATTGGCAAACTCCTATTGTAACATAAAGGATTTCCCTCTTGAGAGTAATGAATATTACACAGGAAATAAACAATTGCTGGAGTCCCATCAGAGGGATAAATTCAAAACATCCTACGAACTCACAGTCTGGGTCCGTTTTATTCACTGGACTCGCCACATTTCAATCCTAAATGTGATTGCAGACTAGCCACTGCTATCTTCCGGCTTAAGACAGTATATTGTGAATTAAATACACATCTTCATCGCCTCAGAATGTCAGACACTGGTATTTGCCCTTCTTGCAAGGGCGATCTTGAAACTGTAACACACTTTCTGTTAGATTACCCCGCACATAGTGTTCAAAGAGCATCCCTCCGAAATGATCTGTGTTCCCTGTGTGTCTCAACTTTCTCCATTTCAACTATCCTGCATGGCCAGGGAATCTCATCTAATTATAACATGCTTGAAGAGGTACCTATGCTCCACCTACCAAATTAGCAGAATATAAATACTGACTTAGACTGACCAAGACTTGTTGATAACTCTACTATTGTGTCTCCCTATGTAAGTTTTATTCAAAAATAAAGAAAAACGCCCTGTCAAGGTCAAGGTTCTCTTCGTTGAGAGCAGAGGACATTCTCGTCAGGTAAATTCAGGTATATACATAAATGTTTTGACGGGTGGTTTTTGAATTTCACATGTAGCTAAATGTCACTAAAAGCTTGTACCTATAATATATAGACTATAGGCGAATTTTAGTCCTGCCCTATTCGAATAACGAATTCGCAAGTTTCTGCTTTTCTGCTTTTAGGTACCAAATATATTGTAATGAAATATCAATGGAGCAAAATTTAAATTGAAAAGATCAGAATGAGGTATTCATTTTCTACTACAATTATATAATTTGGAATATTTAATTTACGTGACTTGTCATTGGCCCTAGGCTATCCTATCCAGTATAGCTTACTTAGTTCATCCAAAAATTTGTTGGTTAATCAAGAAGGTAAACCTTCAGTAAAAATGATTTTAATTCCAAGAATAGAGGGATGAAATATTGAGTTTTTTATAATTTTTTTTTTACAAAAAAAAAAAAAAAAAAAAATAATTTTTTTTTTTTTTTTTTTTTTTTTTTGGGGGGGGGGGGGGGTGAGGTGTAGGGAGGACTATTCACAAACACTTAGTAGTTGACTTTTCATATTTACATCATAGTTGAAAAGGCGTACTAGACCTATTTTAAAATGTGATTTGTTTATTTTATACCCAGTACTACTTTGAACTATGTGATTTTAAAATAAGAGGCAGTTGTACTTTTTTTTTTTTTTTTTTCCTATGATGCTTGATATATCTATAAGGCTCTGCTTCATGATTTCAGCAGTGTAAAGATAAGGAATAAGAAATCCTGAAAAACTTATAAAGACCTTGTGTAATTTTTATCTTGCTTGAGAGAAATAATGGTGTTTATGAAGTTTGTCTCGATTTATTTTACTTAGTTTTTAGTTATTCAAAATATAAACTGGAAATGTATTTATATTGAAAAACTAAGATATGTTAAAAATCAAAATTGCTAAATTAAAATATTCTTAAGGTAGTAAAAATAGATTTTAAACATCATAAACCATCGCTTTCACAGAAATTGGTCAGAAAAACATAATTGAAAAATATATTGATACCAATGTAGGGATATTGATACTAATGTAGGTATATTTCCAAGTACCCAAATGTATTAAAAGTACAATATTGCTAAATTTTTTTAATAGTTTTTACAGGGTATAAATTTAATTGGTTATAAAGAATCCATATAAAATTTTTTAAATATATATATATATATATATATATATATATATATATATATATATATATATATATATATATATAATATATATATATATATATAGGTAAAGGTGGAGATTGTTTCTGAGTTTCGATTGTTAAAAAATATCGAAAATCGAAAATATCAGAGAAGCCTATCGTAAACAAGAGAGTTGCCAGAGGTACTATTACTAGACATAGACACAATTATTATTACTTACTTTTCTAGCAGAACCTAATTCGACTTATCATAACCTGAACTACCGAAATTGCCGTAAAAAGAGGCCTAACCTACACAAGAATTTGCCGTAAAAGAGACCCAACGTACACAAGAACGTTTGCATGACATAGTAGCCTAGGGCTAATTATAGGCAGGAAATATCCACATAAAAAAATATCGATATAAAAAATATCGAAACTCAGAAACAATCTCTACCTAAGCCATATATATATATATATATATATATATATATATATATATATATATGGTAAAGGTGGAGATTGTTTCTGAGTTTCGATTGTTAAAAAATATCGAAAATCGAAAATATCGGAGAAGCCTATCGTAAACAAGAGAGTTGCCAGAGGTAATACACACAATTATTATTACTTACTTTTCTAGCAGAACCTAATTCGACTTATCATAACCTGAACTTCCGAAGATGCCGTAAAAAGAGAATATATTACTTACTTTTCTAGCAGAACCTAATTTGACTTATCATAACCTGAACTTCCGAAGATGCCGTAAAAAGAGAATATATAGAGGCAATAACAAGAACGCACTACTATGACAGTGAAAGAAAGGAAACTGAGCTATGAAACAGGCAGAAAGTATCGATTAAAAAAAAATATCTACATAAAAAAATATTGATATAAAAAATATCGAAACTCAGAAACAATCTCCACCTAAGCCTATATATATATATATATATATATATATATATATATATATATATATATATTATATATATATATATATATATATATATATATAAAAGTCAGGCTTAGGTGGAGATTGTTTCTGAGTTTCGATATATTTTATATCGATATTTTTTTGTCGATATTTTATTTTAATCGAAATTTTCCTGCCTATAATTAGCCCTAGGCTACTATGCCGTGCAAACATTCTTGTGTACGTTAGGTCTCTTTTATGGCAAATTCTTGTGTAGGTTAGGCCTCTTTTTACGGCAATTTCGGTAGTTCAGGTTATGATAAGTCGAATTAGGTTCTGCTAGAAAAGTAAGTAATAATAATTGTGTCTATGTCTAGTAATAGTACCTCGTACCTCTGACAACTCTCTTGTTTACGATAGGCTTCTCCGATATTTTCGATATTTTATAACAATCGAAACTCAGAAATAATCTCCACCTTTACCTATAAGTCAATATATTAATGTCTTTTTTTTTTTTATTATTATTTTTTTTTTTTTTTTTTTTATTTTATTTTTTTTTTTTTAGGAATGGAGAACCAGTTTTTGCTAAGTTATTACTAATATGGACTTGAAGTATAAATCTATGCTAATGGTCAGCAGTTAGGCCTAACCTTGCAAATGCTAGTTGTTGGTGCCTTTTTTCATTTTACGTGCCAAGAGAAGTAGCATTTGCCAAGTTAGGTCTATATACTGACTGCTAGTATATTTACTCTTGAAGTCCTTGTTAGGCCTAACTTGGAGAACGCTTTAATAAAAAAAAAAAAAAAAAGAGGGGCTTATGAACCAGTTTGATCTAATAAATTATTAAATCTAACAAACTAGTTCAATTTAACCTAACTTTTAAAGTATCTTAAATATCTGCCAGCAGCATTTCTGATTACGAATAAAATTAAAATAAAAAGAAATTGAAAAAATATGAAACACTAAAAAGATGCTGTATGGTAATTACACTTTTGCTAATATCTATATTTTTTTAGGATGTTCTAAGCCTAAATCGCTAGAAGGTGTTTGGAAGTTTAGTATAGTCTGCCTAAGTATATCATTTTATGACAGAACTTTTAACTTTTTATTTCTATTGAGCATTTTTAATTTTTTTATTAATTTTGGTAAATATACAGCGTTTGTCTCTTACCTAGTATTTAGTTATTGAAAATATAAACTGTGAATGTAATGTATATTGAAGGAAAACAATAAAAATGGGTCAGAAAATCAAATTTAATTAATTAAAAAGCACTTCAGAAAATAAAAATAGATTTCAGTAATTGTTTGTCAGAGTGGCCTGTTAACTGATTTGAACCATTTTTGCAAAGAATTCAGAAAATACAATAAAAATAAAAACCAAAACTATTACCTGGACAACTAGCAAATATTAGTAAAGTGTTAATAAATGAAGAAGCTAGAAGTGTCCAGGTTAAAAAATTTCTAAGAAAAACTGAAAGCAATAAAAAATCCATTGAAGGAAGTGTAGTATTCAAGAAACCTTCAAATAAAAAGATTTTTGAGAAGTACAAATGGATCAATTAGTGAAGAAAGTAAAACTAATTAACTTTAGAAGAGAAATCTTCACATTTGGATCCATTTCTCTGAGATAAAACGGTTTTTACTCATGTGTGTGAAGTCTGTTCACATTACCCTGAGCAAAAATTCAAAAATAGAATTTTTCCTAAATTTTTTATAATTATTATTAGTATAATTTTTTTATAATGAAAATTTGTTAAAAAGATTATATTTTAATTTTCAACCATTAAAAAAATTATTTCTTGAACAGTTTTTTGGTAACAGACCTTAGCAATTAAGTTCAACATTTAGAGATGCAACATTTAGGGATGCAAAACTATGTACACTGTTCTCTGATGTAATTATCAAACCTTTCATTTGTAATTTAATAGGAGTTTATTTTTCAGTTCAAATAATGTGTTCATTCATTTGCATAATAAAAAACTGATTGGATAATTTTGCTGTTCATAAATTAATTCATATATTGCTTTATCTTTTTAAATATTTAATACACCTATTTAACCCTTTCGCTGCATGACACAAACATTGTTGGTGATTTAAAAGTCTTGCCACATATACTGCTTGTATACCATATATATATGGTATACAAGAAGCAGTATATATATATATATATATATATATATATATATATATATATATATATATATATATATATATATATATATATATATATATATATATATATATATATATATATATATATATATATATATATATATATATATATACCATTTTTACCTAAAAATAAAGAAAAGGTGGTTAAAAAAAGAAATGGGGGGGGGGGAAGGAAGTAACCCAGGAAGTTACAGACCCCCAAAATTTGTGGATCCCAAAAGTTAATTTTTTTTTGAGATGTCGTAACTTATGTCCTATTAATGATAGAGATGTGAAAAAAAATGCACTTGGTGTAAAAAGGCATGACAAACAAAAGTTACTCTTAAGATATTTTTACCTAGGACTGATATTTTAAAAGTTAAAGAAAATTTTAATAGATACAAATTTTTTTTATTAATGTTAAGGATGTTCTTTTATCACTTCTGCAGAAATCTATGAAATGAAACACTTGTGAATTTTAGTATTTAATGCTAATTTTTTTACATAGAGTAACATGAACTTAACAAAAAATTTTGATGTACTCAAAATTAGACTTAATGTGTACCACTCTTAACCAATTAGCATTAATTTTCTTAATATAAAATAACTACAGAGTGGTAGTAAGTAAATAGTTGCTTTTAAGCTTCATTTTCAATTAATAATTAATCTTGCTTTACATCTTTATCCTCAAATAAGTATGTTATCTCGATGCCTGGAATAATGTTTGGACTTGATATTGTACACAATAGATCATCTTGTGGTATCTAACATTCGTCTTTTTTTTTTTTGTCAGGAAAAATGTATTTGGATAGCTGTTTAGTGTAGTTAGTAAGAAATTAATTTTGTAATCATCAAATTAATGAGATACCTCATCAATAATCCCTATCTAGAGTGCTTATCATTAATGTATGAAACATATTGTCCTGAAATATGTTCAATTTCAGTTCTACCAATTTCTGTGTCCCTTGTATCAGATTCCACTTTGCTCATCTTAAACAAAATGGGTGATTCATCATTAGATGTCCTGTAGGGAAATATTTTGTTTATTTCACTAGGAACAAATTTGTGATAACATATAGTACCTATAATTGATAGAAACTTTTGAAATATAGTTGACAAGGTGTTTTTATTCAATTCAATTTGTTTTTGAAACAAAAATTTGTTCAATATTTGTACATTCTTAGGTAAAATAGCTATACCACAAAACTTTGTACAATAGGTAATTAGTTACATATTTATATTTATAGTTGCAGTTTTGTATCCTGGCAAGATTTATAAATTTTTTTTTTTATGAAAAACTTGTTTTTCTCAGTTCCTTATTGTAATATTTAGATTTAAAAATAATTAATTTTTCTTCAAAAGTATTTATAATATCTCTTTACTTTCAGCTATACTAATATTTTAAAAATATCATATATAAATAAAATCAATAATTTATTGGACTATATTTAAATATAAATATTGTTCAAGAAAATATGACCAGGTAAGGTTAGTTTTAAAAAGTTTTTTTTAAAAAAAAATAAATAAATAAATAAATAAAATTATATTTTATTAACGTTATATAAATTTTAAAATATAGGGAATAAACAAAATCATTACTTTGAGACATTATTTAAAAATGCCGGTAAATATTATTTAATAAAATAAGATAGGTAAGAAGGCTTGCTATTTTTAAAATATGACCTACAATGTTGCTCTCCAAATCATAACATAAATGTATTTTATATCCTTTACCTTAATTATTTTTACTGAAAGTTAGACCTGTTTAATGTACTTGTAATGATTATATTACTAATGGACTCATTAATAGATAATCCTGAGAAAGAATTATTATTAGACTTCAAAGTTTAAATATTACCCATTTTAATAAGTTTATTAACTTGAGCCTTATATAATTTTAATGCAAATGCATTGATAAGGATATTTATTTATTAACAAAGTATTGAAATATTACTAAAACTCTTTACTGTTCTATAATTTTCACTGTTGAATTATATATTTGATATATGAAAATCATATTCCCTTAAATGATATAATAAAGATACTTCATATATTACATTAATAATAATAATAATAATAATAATAAAAATAATAATTAATAATAATAATAATAATATTCACTTCAATTAGGATATTGATGTATTATTAGTGTTATTAATAATAAAAATATGTGAATAGTCTATTTTAGAGATTTTTTTTTATAGAGATTTTTAGAGATTTTTTCTTACAAATTTAGCAAGGTGAGCAAGTAACAGAAAAGAAGTTAAATTCAGCAGTATTGAATGTTATTATATACTTATAACTCTTCTTTTTCAGATGTCTTCCGGGAAAGACTGGACCCATCAATGGATTTTAAGCAGTATGGGTCCATCGGGTAGTGATGCTACAGCAGATAATGAAGATGCTCAAAATATATCTAGTACTTCTGGAGCAGAATATAATCTTGAAGATTCACTTATAAATGATCCCTTAGGTAAATCGAAATCTTCAAAGCTAGTATTCTCTAATCAAAATTTTGATAGTTGTTTATTTTTTGTTTTTTTTGTTGTTGTTTTGTGTGTGTATTCATGCGAAGTTTTTAGGTAGAGGTTAAAAATTTAGTTTAAAATGGAGTGTATTATTTAAAGTTTTTTTTTTTATCAAACTTTGGATATTTATGTTAACCATGTCAATCTTGATTTTCTATGTACTAGTAGATGAAAGCAAAAAGGGCAATACTGGATTTGGCATTTGGAGATTTGAAAATGTTCAGTAAATCTATTTAGAAATGTTAATTTTCCAAATATTTTCAGTTTATATTGAATGTTCTATTTCTCTTATAATGATGATGTGGTTGGAAAATTTTTTACACCATGGATGTGAATCTTTAAAATTTGAAGAGATCTATCTTGTACCATATTTTTACATCCTTGTGTGATATAGAAATTTTCTACTGCTACTTTGGAAATAAATGTTTAGCTAATGAGCAGGACTTCATTACCAGAGCTGAAAAAAAAAAAAAAAAAAAAAAATTTTTTTTTTGAGGTGGAATCAGAGTAAAGAGTAATTTTTGGGAAAGAGTTGGAGCAGAAAACTTTTTTTAGAATAGAGCTGAAGTCTAAGCAAAAATATTTTTTTACATTTCAAATTGTAAATAAACGAGCACAGAGCCAGAGCCAGAGCCAGAGCCAGAGCCAGATAATTTTAAAATGACTGGATTGAAGCCAAAGCCAGAGTCCAGGTATTTTAAAATGATGGAGCTGGAGAGAGGCAAGCAAAAATAAATCATTGACACCAAAGCACTCTCTGCTTAAGGATACAGATATCCTTGATATATATATATATATATATATATATATATATATATATATATATATATATATATATATATATATATATATATATATATATATATATATATATATATATATATATATATATATATATATATATATATATATATATATATATATATATATATATATATATATATATATATTGCCTTTAAGGTGCTCAATTTTGGGGGTCCCAGTTTACATCTTTTGTGAAATGGTTATATTAATTAATGGAATATCTGATGTTGTTGATGAGGAAGTGCCATATAAAAGTAAATGTGAGGTTGTTGGAACTGTTTCAGTTATTCTTGGGAACTGCGTCTACATTTGAGGTGGCTGACTAGGGGGATATGATAAGAATGTTGAGGTGGTTTTAGTTGGTATGTTTTTGGTTTTTATGGTGAATGTGATTTAAATGTTGTATTGTAAATATATGGTGATCATTGGCCCTTTATTCTGCCTGGGGACAGCTGTAATGGGCTGTGGTAACGATTTGTGGAAAAATTGTGTCCTTATCTTGCCAAAGTTGGAATATATATATATATATATATATATATATATATATATATATATATATATATATATATATATATATATATATATATATATATATATATATATATATATATATATGGTAGAGATAAGCATAATATTGTAAGCATGTCATATATAATTTAAATTTCAAATCAGGCAATGCTATTTAAGAGATTTTTTTTATTACTCCATTTTAAGACATTATGCATTTTGTTTTATTACCCATTGTTATATATATTTTCACACTAGTAATATGAAACAGATTCCATGAAAGAATGAAATAAGGGAAACAAACCACTGCTTCCCTACCTTGTTTTCCATCTAAATGAGGTATGTGTTCTTAATATATATTTGTATGGCATTTTAATGTTAATCACCTACTAAGTTTGAAATTTATCTGCTTGTATTCATGTCTGAGTATTGTGGTGTGAAAGTATGTTTCAAAATATACCTATGATATGATAATTGCAGTTATTTACATAATAGAACTTTAGCTATGAAGAGAAATATATGTATGAGATGAGATAAGACTTGTATTGTTTGTGTAACTATATGGAGGACCTTGAAAATTTTCCATTTCTTATTACGCATGAAATTTTCACAACATTTCCTTTAGTAAAAAATGTATTAAAATCTGCATCCAGCTGGATATGTAGCAATTTAAAAAACTCCTTACCACATCACTTCAAAATCAAAAATTCATTCAGTGTTTTTCATATATACAGTAATTTATAGAACATTTTTTTGTTCAAATTTTATAAAATTTTAATTTATCAAAATAATTTTTCCCTTTAATTAGCTAAATATCTCTATTCAACATAAAGAAAAACTTAGTAAAGCATTCATTGCAGTTGTGTAAATGCAAGCTTTTTTTTGTGCATACTGGTGGAACATATGAAAAAAAGTAAAGTTTTTGTGATACTGAAATTTTGTATCTTGAAAACATCATATATTTTGAATTTGTTATCAGTATATATATATATATATATATATATATATATATATATATATATATATATATATATATATATATATATATATATATATATATATATATATATATATATATATATATATATATATATATATATATATATATATATATATATATTTAATTTGGAACTCACAATTTAATGTGTATTGGTATAACATTATCTGATTGTCTAAAACATAATACTTATTAATTTTTAAAGGTTTAAAAGATTAATAATCTGTAATAATTTTTCATTTAATATTTCAATACTTTTAAAGCTTGGTTAAAGGGTAGTTTACCAATGTCTAATTTTCAGTGTTTAAATTTAGAAATTTTGTCTTAAAAATATTTTGTTTAAAACTTAGAAATTTTGTCATAAAAATATTATAGAACCTTTATTATTTAGTATATATATACTTTATACCATATTTTCAAATTCTTAAAGTCAAATATGTGAATTTATTATATTCTTTATTAAAAAAATTTTAAAGAATACTTGTTTGTTAGTAAAATTCATTTTTAAATATACATTTTTTAATTATTAAAGTAAAAGGAGTTTATGAACATATTTTAAAAGTAACATATTAGCTGCTTGATATTATAGTAACAGTCATGAAAATTTTCATAATAACTTTTTTGCATAATATTCTTAATTTTAAAAACCTGATTTATGAAGTAAGATCTAATTACCAATTGATTGGTGAACTCATATATATATATATATATATATATATATATATATATATATATATATATATATATATATATATATATATATATATATATATATATATATATATATATATATATATATATATATATATATATATATATATATATATATATATATATATATATATATATATAAATTATTTATAGATGAGAGAGTTTCTACATCACCAGTTACCAGTTTAGATTTGGACAGAGATTCACCAATGGCTTGCGGAATTGATGATGATGACGCTGGACCCCCGAGCATTGAAACACAGCCTCCTGATAATTCAGATTTGGAAGTAGCTGGAATTACATCCACCTGGATTAAGTTAGTGTATATATATATATATATATATATATATATATATATATATATATATATATATATATATATATATATATATATATATATATATATATATATATATATATATATATATATATATATATATATATATATATATATATAAGGAGAGAAAGAGAATATATTATAACCAGTGAGCGTACGGGATTCACGATCGCGAACACGCGGTTACCTTATATTTAAATCCCGATATGACACAAACCTCCTCCATTGGGATAGACTCGTGCTTTACATCTTTGCACACAGTTTTATCCTTTCTCTGTCCAACTGTCTAACCCTAGACTTAATCGCTATGATTAATCTTGCATGTACTCCTCTGTTAAAATCTAAAATCTTGCACACAATTTATTATTATTATTATTATTATTATTATTATTATTATTATTATTAGTATCTATTATTATTATTATTATTATTATTATTATTATTATTATATATTATTATTATTAATGTTCTTATCTCGCGTCTATTGCCCTATTCGAGGAGATTAACCTTTCTAGGTAGTGTATACTTAAGATCCGCAAGTGGGATCGAACCGTCACCCACAAGCACATGAGCCAGTCACTCTTCCTTTGGGTTGCTTACTTTTATATCAAGATGTGTAAATCTTTAATTTAACTCTGCTTGAATTAACTAAGCCTGGGATTTATATATATATATATATATATATATATATATATATATATATATATATATATATATATATATATATATATATATATATATATATATATATATATATATATATATATATTAATGCTTTGTGAACAACTGGAAATATTGCAAATATAATGTACTCGTATAGTTTTTTTTTGGCCTTTTTGGTTTTGAGTATCTTTAGAAAAAAATAAGTGTTTAATTATTTGTTGTTATTATTGTAAGTTGTGATAAAAACATCAAAATTTGTGAAGTGTAAAAGGTTAAAAATTATGTTGAATCAATGGGAAATATTTTTTCTAGCTCTGGACATTATGGAAGCCCCGACCCTGATTTAAGACAGCTAATTCTTAGATCTGATTTAATAACTGCTGCTGCTACTGCTACAGGTTCCTCCGAAATTAACGCTCAGCCTGAATTAAGTGACATTGATACTGATGTTCCCCCAGTTTATGGACCATCCCTTCCAGCAGGACCATATAACAGTCCAGTTAGGGAGTCGAGTCCATTGAACTACGGAGACGTTACAGGTAAGATATTGAATAATTTTCAGTATTGTATACGCTATAAATTTTTTTTTATATGGATACATCTGTTTAAAGAATGAAAAAAAAATCTTTTATGAATGAACCATATTTAGACTAGTAAGTTTTTACAGATGATTTTGCAACCAGTGGTGTTTGTGGGCTTCGAAATTTAGGTAACACATGTTTCATGGCAGCAGGACTGCAATGCCTTGTCAATACACCGCCTATTGCTCAGGTAGATACTTATGTCATTAGGGGTAAAACGTTATATATATATATATATATATATATATATATATATATATATATATATATATATATATATATATATATATATATATATATATATATATATATATATATATATATATATATATATATATATATATATATATATATATATATATATATATATATATATATATATATATATATATATATATATATATATATATATATATATATATATATATATATATATATATATATATATATATATATATTTATATATATATATATAAATTTTTTATAATATTATAATATATTTTTTAAATTATTTTAATATATTTTAAATAATATTTTTAATATATATATATATAATATATATATATATATATATATATATATATATATATATATATATATATATATATATATATATATATATATATATATATATATATATATATATATATATATATATATATATATATATATATATATAAAGGGTGGCTTCTTACTGAATACAAGATTTGCAATGCATGCCTGCCTAAAAAAATGTCGATACAAGCTGGTATATAGTCTGAATTATATTAATTATGTTGTAAAATATCTGAAAAGAATTATACTCAAAATAAGAAATTAAAATATAAACTGTTGGAGAGTGGATTTGGATTTAGAGATTTAAATAAAGTTCATATGTCTCTATTGATAGTGTCAAACAAAAATTTCTTCGCATGTTTGAAACCGATTGAAATTATGATTACAATTTTCAAAAAGGGTATATTACTACAATATTTTTTAAGTTTATATTTTTGTTACTCATACTTATTTTTCACATTTGTACTTTATATATATTTTGAACCAGTCTTTTTTTTTTTTTTTTTCTTCTTCCGATTTAGAGTAAGAACGTGGGATAAAGACGCTTCACAGTTTTTAAACAATGTTGTCTTCGCATTTTTTATATTTATATATTATTACACATTTCTAGCTGGGAGTTAAAAACATTATGAAATTTTGAAAGATTTTTATTTTTTTTTTCTGAGGTTATGCTGTATTATAAAGATGATCGAGACTATGCGTATTAAAGTATTGAACTAAAATAGTGATTTTTATTTAGTTAGTCACAAAAGTTCTCCAGCTCTACTAGAGCATGTTATTGAAGAAAAGTAATGTGAAGCTAGATGATTGTATAGTAAATATTGGAAAACGTGCAGATTTTTACCATCTTTGGTAGATAACATGCATAGGGCTTATTTTATTTTTATATTTCCTTTATAGCGTCAATGGTTTACACAAATGTAATCAGATTTTTTAACCTCAGACAGTGGTTTACACTAGTGCAGTAGTTCTGAAACGTAAACTTGAAAAGTTACGAGTGAGAGATCCTGCCTTGACGTAATTGTGCTACCAATTTTTTACCCAATCCATTTCCCAACATATTTTAAGAGTTTAAAGGTTGAACAAAGTTTCTCCCATTTTATTTTATATTTTTATTGTACTCTATCTTCAGTACTATAAGAAGCTGCAATATTCTTGTGGTTCATTTCTTGATATGTCCCTGTTGAATTCTTGTTTACCTTTTACGAGAGAATTTCAATGATACTTATAACCATTTCTTCCTTCTTCATTTTTCTAAGAGTGAAAGTTCTACAAAAAAAAAATAAAATAATAATAACAATATTTTAGCTTCGCGTCAAGTAAGAAGAGTTTCCTCCCCCCCCTCATTAATAATGGATTTCCATTAATAACAGTTTGAGAATGTCGATCTTTGTTCCCCATTTCTATTTTTTTTTGAGAATAGAACCCTACCACTTATGGTAATGTTTCTTTTTAAAAGTAACTAAAACATAGATTGAGGTACGAATTTTAATGTGCATGTTCTTTACCCTTATAAAAAGAAATGTTTTTTGGAGAAATTTTGTAATGTTTTAGTAGAGTTAAATTTTCAGTTTTGACTTAATGTTAGAAACACACCACTTTTTTTTCTTTCTTTCCTTATATATATATATATATATATATATATATATATATATATATATATATAATATATATATATATATATATATATATATATATATATATATATATATATATATATTATATATATATATATATATATATATATATATATATATATATATATTCTCTTTTCTTGATAGTATTTTTTTAATCATCACCTTGAGAGTGATGAATCAAAGCGTTCTCTTGCTGGGTGCTTTTCTCAACTGACACACAAAATATGGAGTGGGAAGTATTCTTCCTTAAGACCTGCAGAGTTCAAGGAGGCCTTTGGTGCTCAGTGGAGGGACTTTCGAGACTATAGACAGGTATTTAATTTTTTTATTATTATATTATATATATATATATATATATATATATATATATAATATATATATATATATTATATATATATATATATATATATATATATATATATATATATATATATAATTTAATGCACTAAACTAAATATGAAAGTGTTATATGTTCTTTGAAACATATGACGCCAATGTTAATATTTGATTAATTTGTAATTCTTCAAAAAATTTTACTTTTCTGCTATTATTATTCTTCATATATTAGGATTTTTTATTGTAGAAAGATATCTATTTACTTGTGTTAGCATAGAATATTTTTTCGCGTTCCTTTTCGTACCCTGTTAAAATGTCCTTGGTCAGTCTTTTTTTTTAATTTTTTTCTTTTTTTTATTAAAATGTTATTTTTTTCATTTTGTGTAAAATATGTAAGTAATAAATTCTTATTTCATTCTATTTTTATTATAATAAATTTCCATTGTAAATAACAAATACCTTTTTTTCTTTTACTTTTTTTTTTTTTTTACAGCATGATTGTCAAGAATTTATGACACTTTTGCTTGAGGCCTTAAGAAAACAGATGCCTCTTGGGGAGGAAGAAGAGTCAGTTTCTGTAGAAGGTTCCATAGCACATTGTCCAGCAGAGAAGAGTCTTAGTGGCTGCAGTATTGGTCATCCCAGCTGCAACAGTAGTATTAGCAGTAGAAGTAGTAGTCATATAGAAGAAAGTCGGGGTAGTAAAGGTGGATCCGTTTCCCCTTCACCTTCCCAGTCACCTCAGTATTCTCCTTCGCCTCTTTCCCCAGAAGCGATTAAGAAACAAGCTTTAGACACGCGTGGAGACTTGCAAGAAGTAAGACTATTTTTTTTCATTATATATATATATATATATATATATATATATATATATATATATATATATATATATATATATATATATATATATATATATATATATATATATATATATATATATATATATATATATATGGAATTTTTATAGATTAATGTACATAGAATAATTGTCTTAATTTAATTTTTAAGGATTTAGTTGGCTTAGACAGTGGTCCAGCATCTCCCAAAAGTAGTGTCTCGAGTAGTTCGGTTGATACTCATCTTACAAGTCTTAGGTTGCAGCCAATCCCAGAAGAGATTAAGACTATAAGTAGGCTTCCAAAAGTTAATACTTCATCTGATGACATTTCCCTTTCTGGAACTTTGAGGTATTTCATTATTATTATTATTATTATTATTATTATTATTATTATTATTATTATTATTATTATTTGCTCCTCATTGGAATCTGATATTGAAAGCAGATGGGGAATTTTTGATTTTGAAAGTAGAAGTCCTGACAAGTGTTGGAGAGAGAGTTTCTCATCATCATCATCTCTCACCTGCATTAAAGTTTTATATTTTTAAAATTTTCTTATTTTTCCTTTCGTTTTAATATCTCATTTTTTTATTTGAAAAAGGTCTTCAAGTTTGTTTGTTTTAGTTTTTTTTTTTTATAATTCATAAATTGATGGTGCTGTATGTATCTCAGGTATCGCTGTAATGGCAGCTTACAAGCAATTTAGCTAACAATATGTACTTGAGATGAATATTTTAGTTCAAAACTTTCTTTTATGATTATCAATGATATGAAGCGCTTAATTAATATCATGTTACATTAATCTTTTGTAGACTTATCCCGATTGTTTTCATTTTTAATTTCCAGGTATATTCAATTTATCTGACTTTGTATTATCATGAGTTTCATTTAAATGTTCATAAACACTTGCATTACCCACATATCACTATAAACAAAACTAACTTGTTCATTATACAATTGTACTCATGATTCCAACTTAAAATTATATTCTTAAATAAATTTAATATACCGTTAATCAGAAATAAAATTTTTCATCTTTTAAAAACATTTGCCTCAAATATATTAAGATTTTATAAATTCCAGTTGTCAGGATGCAGAGAGTGTCATGTCAGATATTTCGGACTGTGGAGATGGGATGAGTAATGGTAATTCTGGGGTAGCAGCCGTGCGCAGGTACAACTCACTCTCTTGCAATTATGACTGTGATATGTCTGTAATAGAGCCTGTCCCCGTTGCCCCAGTGAATGAAAGCTTTTCAGATTCTATCTGTGATAGCTCTTCCAAACATTCGAAAATTTCTTCAAGTGACCTGACAGAAGGACAAGTTTCTTGGGACCCTAACTGCGTTTCCATGTCAGACGCACCCAATTCAAGCAGTGATTCGTGTGGTAGCATACATTTATCAATGGTTAAATTGGAAGATATCATGAAAGAAACAAAAACTTCTAATGTCAATGTTCTAGCCAAAGATAACGTTTCTAACAATGAGTTTTTGTACGATTCTGAAAAATATGCAAAAGTGGAATCTAAAAAACTTAAAAATAATTTAGATAATTTGAACAAATGTGGATTGAAACGAGTGAAAGAAGTTAATCTACTTGTTGATAAAATGGATAACTCGCAAATCGATTCCACAAACATTATAAATTCTTCAAAAAATAAAATGTTCTCCACTCCAGGCCGAAATTCGGTTATGGCGCTCAATAAACGCATTAGACTCGAAGAGAAAAATGTTCAGTATGAAATCGAGAAAAGTAATACTGATCTTTTAGAACGCTTACCCGAAGGATTACCTTCTACATCCTCAAAAGTCCATGAGAGAGAAAGAGGTTTTAACATGCCGCTCTCTTATTCTTCAGAGGAGCACAAAATGGCAGAAGAAAGTTGGAATGCTTTCGTCGGTGATCGCAAGAGTGCTGTTGTGGATACTTTTTATGGGCAGTTTAAAAGCTCAGTAAGTTGCTATTATTATTATTATTATTATTATTATTATTATTATTATTATTTTACCAAACTCCTAAATGTTCTTGGAGTGGATATAAAAATATTTTTAGATCAATGAACCGGAATTGTGAACTTGCTATTCTCAAGCATAATTTGCATGTATAAACAAATTCAATATCCATTTAGCTCCTTGGTTTATGTTATTCCAAAATTTGCTAATTAAGAATTTTTAATTGAAAATGTTTATCTTCACTTTTACTTAAAACTTTTCATTTTATTTTTCAGTTGGTTTGTTCAGTTTGTGGGCACACTTCAATCAAATTTGATCCTTTCGGCACTTTATCTGTGCCTTTGCCTCATGCCAACGAAATTCAGATACGTAAGTATTGTTATGAGTATTTTTAATATATATTATATATATATATATATATATATATATATATATATATATATATATATATATATATATATATATATATATATATATATATATATATATATATATATATATATATATATATATATATATATATATATATATATATATATATATGTTTTTTTTTTTATCCATTTGGTTGTAATAATAATAATAATAATAAAAATAATAATAATAATAATAATAATAGTCCTCATTAGGTCATGAGGACTATTATTTTCTTGACCTTTATTTACTATTGCATCACCTAATGCTAGTTATTACTTTCATTTATCTAATTATATTATTATTATTATTATTATTATTAGTTATTAGTTATTATTATTGTAATTTATTTCAGCCGTCATTTATGTTCCGTATAATGGTTTAATTCCTACTCGTTGCCTGATAACCTTATTTAAAATTTCTACTGTTCAAGAATTAAAATCCTCTTTGTTAAATCTTGTTGGGCCCACTGATAAAACCGTGGTTTTAACAGAAGTCTTTGATAATCACATTGCCAAGACTGTGGTAAGTATTATTATTATTATTATCACTACTACTACTACTACTATTATTCAAAATACCATTATATAGAAGAGTCTGAGGTTGTGTTAAACTAAATATATTTTATCCTGAGTTCTTATTATTTTCTGTATTATTATTATTGTTTTATTTATTTAGTTTTCTTTACTATTTGGACATCATGGTATTTAACTATGATGATAATTAAAACAGTAATAATTATCTTATTTCATTGCTTATTCTTGATATTTTAACCTGTATTTAAATTATTCCAACAGGAAGAGACTTATTTAACAAAATTTTTAAATTATACTATGAGGAGTATTTATGCCTACGAATTAGAATTAGCTCCTGCATGTCAAGTTACCGAAGATGAAAGTAATGAAAGCAATCAAGTGGTAGATTCTCAGGTTCGTTTAACATTATTATTATTATTATTATTATTTTTATTATTATTATTATTATTATTATTGAAATAACTTATTTTTTTTTAAATAACCTTAAATGTTCATTTCGGCTAATCCTTTCATTTATTTTTAGGTTGAAGAATGTGATTCTTCGACGGAAATTGTAAATACCATCCCAGAAGTGTCAGCAAGTGGCGAACCAAGCATTGCAACTTGCTCGCCCCAAGATGCTCAGTGGCAGCCTTGTAATATTTGCCTTGATGAGTTTTGTCAGACAGACTTGAAGACTCATGAAAGTTGTGAGGATTGCCTCCTTTGCGATAATTGTATCGAGGTTTGCATCACATATTCTTCAATCATCAATTTGTAATAGTTATTTTAAGATTAATATGAAAGTATTATTTTCTTACCTTCTATTTAATGTAAGATTTTTGAATTATTATTATTATTATCATCATTCATCATCATCATCATCATTATTATATATTATATTATTATTATTATTATTATTATTAATTTTAGATGTCTTGTAAACATCACGGAGGAAAATCTTTGCCATGTCCTGTTTGTCATACACAACTTACGCCTTCTGATCTTATTCCAGTTATCAAAAGAAAATCGGAGAAACCAAAAGCAAGGTATTTTTATATTACATCCTCATTCTCATTTTCATTGTAGCCTATTTACATTCCACAACTCGCAAGAGGAAATCAGCTCAGATTTTTATTTCATATCTGAATGTTCGAGATGAATGTTTTAATATCTTATTGACGATACGATTTAAAAACTGTTCCTATCTCACTCTCTCTCTTTGATTTTGAAGAACCATTTATTGATTTTATTTAAATTTATTATTATTATTATTATTATTATTATTATTAAAGTACAATATGTTGAGAGAAGGTATGGGGATCTTTCTTAGCGCAGTTTATTATTATTATTTACGAAGTTATATTGCATTATTGTGTTGGAAAGGCATTGCTAAGCATTGGAACTGCTATTATTTTACAGAATCTTGCGTGTTGCTGTTGTCTTTCGTGTTGACACAGAGAGTGACGACAATAATAAGAGAGAAATGCAGCTAATTGGTCATCCATGTCTCATTGCTTTGCCTTCGCGCATCGCTTCTAAAACCTTGACAGAAATTATTGAAAAGAAACTGTTCCCAGGAACTAATTTCTCTCTCTTGTTGGTAGATGGAAGGGTAAGTATATATATATATATATATAGTATATATATATATATATTATTATTATTATTATCTTTAGCAATATTGTTTGTATCAGTAGCTATTTTTTAATATAAATTTTTAAAAAAGCATATTTCTAATATTGTGTAAATTTTTATTGTTTTTCCTGTTTCCAGGGTTACAACTGCTCAAGATGCTTATTTTCTTCGCATTGTAGAGGGTGTGAGGCTATTAAGAATAATAGTCAATACATTTTATTACAAGCTGGCGATACTCTTTGTGTACGCTTCACCTCAATATCTGCTCAACAGAGGCAAGCCTTGAGCGAACTTCAAGATCACTCATCCATGAATGCTCTAAGGCCTAACGAGCCACTTACCTTGTTTGATTGCCTAAGGGCCTTTAGTCAAAGGTGAAGCTCAGTTATTTGCATATTCACTTAATATGTTGCATGTTATATTGTATTAAAGATATTGCCAAAAGTTTATGGTTTGAGAGTCTATAAATGCAGAATTTTTTCAGAAATTTAAGAATTTTTTTTTTTTTCATTTGGAATTTCATAGTGTTAATAATTGCATTCAATGAATCCTTTGTTGTGGAACTGAATATATTGAAAGGTTCCAGTAGATTCTGTCAATTCGCTTTGGTTTCTAAACTTACTTCATTCGGTATCTATCCCTCTCTTAATTTTCATTCCAGTCATTATTTTCCAGCTATTGTAGACTGCTATTCCTAATCTTTAAAATCAATTAATAGTAAAAAGTAGTTTTAGGGTTCTGTTTTATCCCCAACTCACTCTCTCTTTTTTTTTCTCATTCATTCATTCTGACACTTCACAGTTTTTCCTCTAATGCATTCATTTTGAAGGACTCTCATCCAACAGTAAATTTCTGATACTAGGAGGGTGACATTGAAATATTTGACATCTGAGCTTTCTTGTTTTGCAAATTGAGACAAAGAAAACGGGTTGTTTTCAAAGTTTAACGTAGTTCATCATTTTTCTACTCTACACAATTATTCATACAGCTCAAACTTTTGTCCGCCGTTAATATTCGTTGTATTTAGTTTACTCGTGAGTTTTCTTTGAAGGATCACATTGTCTGTCCCCAAACAAGCTTCTAAGAGGTTAGGTGTTCTGAGGCGCCTTCATAATTTTTTCACACTGCCCCAGTTTCCTTTTTTTAAAGGTATGTCGTTTATCCTTGTATAGAGTATGGATTGCACATCTTGGATGGCTTGAGTTATACACTTGTTTTAAAAGAGTAGAGTTTATTGTCTTTTAGACTTCTTGAGTAGAAGAATGGATGTAAACTTGGAAAGGAATTTTTAGGGTTTAAATGCAATTCTTGGAGAAAGGGATAGTTTTTGTAATTTTTTATGCATAATAATGATATATTTACTTAAATATAATGCAAAATTAAAGAATAAAATAGGATTCTTTTATACTCTTGTAGAGAAGATAAGTAACAGCAGTGTTATCTCAATAATAATAATAATAATAATAATAATAATGATGATTGTAATGTAATTAATACTTATTCCTTAGTGAAATGCTGGAAGATAGTGAATCTTGGTACTGCCCCAAGTGTGAAAGGAAGCAGCTTGCCACAAAAACTATTTCTGTTTGGAAATATCCACCATATCTTATAATTCATCTTGAAAGGTAATATATATATATATATATATATATATATATATATATATATATATATATATATATATATATATATATATATATATATATATATATATATATATATATATATATATATATATATATATATATATATATATATATATATATATATATATATATATTACAACAGATTTCTCTTTCATGGAACTGTTAGTACAAAAGTGGATGATAAAGTTTTGTTTCCAATTGATGGACTTAATTTATCTGATTTTGTTGTTGGAGAACAACATACTCCGCTTCTTTACAATTTGTATAGTTGTGTTTGTCATATGGGAGGTGAGTTATATATATATATATATATATATATATATATATATATATATATATATATATATATATATATATATATATATATATATATATATATATATATATATATATATATATATATATATATATATATATATATATATATATATATATATATATATATATGATATTTGTTATACTACTTTTTAATGTGGAGATAGTGCAGCTTCATGTATCATTTTACCGAATATCTTTCAATGTCAAATTTTTTATTTCCATCCTTTTACTTTCTAAAAATGATTTTTGTATCTTTAGGGAGTGCTGCATTAAGCAGTTTCTCTTAAGGAATTATGACATTCGTGTCTTTTATACAATATTTTATATCCCCCTTGATAGGATGTTATTTGAGAGTTGGCATATAGCTTATAAAGAAAGATTTTATATCTATTATTTATTAATCAATATCGCTTTCAGGAAGATAAAGAAAATATGCCCCTTCTTATATATTGTGGTTTTTGTAAATATCTTATTTGGCTTTGAGGATGACTCAAAGGTAGTGCGGTATGCAAGTTGATGTATAGCTCCATGGGCTCTAAATTTAATCCTACTGGGGGATTTTCCTCCTAGGAAGATCATAGTCAATTCTAGTATCTCTAGCTACAGTAGCTTTATTCCACCCTTATAAATATTATTTAATTTACTTAATATTTTACCCAAATTATTTGTTCCTATATTGAATCGTCAGAGGATTCAAAAAGAAAACTATCCAACTTTCAAGTATAAATCCCACCATATATATATATATATATATATATATATATATATATATATATATATATATATATATATATATATATATATATATATATATATATTATATATATATATATATATATATATATATATATATATATATATATATATATATATATATATATATATATATATATATATATATCAGTTGCTCATGCGGGACACTACACAGCCTTCGTTAGGAGTCCAGTTACAGGAGAGTGGCATTATTTTAATGATGATTGCGTCACAAGGCAGAAACCAGGAGATGAAGAATATTCTACCTCATATTTATTATTTTACCACCGACAAGGTTTGTATATATATATATATATATATATATATATATATATATATATATATATATATATATATATATATATATATATATATATATATATATATATATATATATATATATATATATATATATATATATATATATATATATATTGTATTTATTGCCGCTGATCCTATATTTCCTTAAATGGGGGATTCATTATAGCCGGGTTGAAAGTGTGTTCGAAATTTTTTCCGATTAAGTGGAAATTGTTGTCCAGATTATTCAGATTGAAAGCATCAGTGAGGATGTTCTAGCCACCGATGGGCATGATTTTCGTTCCTGGCAGACGAACCTTACGTACTAGGGGCATATAGTGAAAATTGATTTTTTGCTTATTAGGGTTTTTTGTTGTATATGTTATGTTTTTAAGTTATATGTGGGTATTGAGATTATTATAAATACACAATGTTGTAAACTGTAATTGATGATTTTCATGAAACTTTTTATGGTGGAGGAAAAATATATATCGTGATGTATTAAAATCATTTTACTTGGGACTCTGTGTTTAAATCATAAAATTAATTGTATTCTTTGGTAGATTTATTTTACAATTAGTATGTTTTGAAAACTTCAGGTGTATGTTAAAGTTTTTAAAGAAAATTTTTTTTTTTTTTTTTTTTTTTTTTTTTTTTTTTTTTTTTTTTTTTTTGTTGTTGTTATTATATTATTATTATTATTATTATTATTATTATTATTATTATTATTATTATTATTATTAAACAATAGAAATAGATGGATCTAAAATCGAAAATTTTAAGGAATCAGAATCTCGAGTTGGTTTTACGCATGATTGTGGCGTTTTAGTCAGTATTGTTAGCATATATATATATATATATATATATATATATATATATATATATATATATATATATATATATATATATATATATATATATATATATATATATATATATATATATATATATATATATATATATATATATATATATATATATAAATAACAATTCAATTTTCACTTTTTTACTTCAGATAGATTGTAATATTGTAAAGTTTCTTTGTAGTTTTCTACTAAGTTTAAATTGTTGACTTTTGCTAATTATCTTACATGACAGACAAATTTAAAATGAATGTCAACAATATTTTATTTATTACTTTTCTTTATTCCTTCTTGGGCTTTAATCTTTACTACTTTTATCTCAAATTCTCTTCTTTAGAACGAAGTTAATCATAAGTCGAATTCATAACTGATTAGGTTTGAGAATATTGAAAGGATAGGATAGAAATATTATAATAGATATTTAGTGGTGCATTCTTGATATTTTTAGCTTCGTAAACTTTCTCGTTTGGTATTTAATATATAAATTATTTACAATTCAGAAAATACGAAATATTTTCGTATTCACGTTGTCCAGTACATTTGGCTGGCATGATTTTGTTTCAGATTAAACAACCTATCAACCTTTTTGTTGCTTTATATTTTTCAGAAAATCTTTTCATAACTTTTCATCAAAGATTGCTACTGCAAACAGACCGACTTAAAAAATTCTAGAATATATAAATTTTCTTTGCCTCTTTTATTACGAACACGTCTTTAAAGAATGTATTTTTAACACACAATAATTTTTTTTTGAAAAATAAGTGAATGAAACAGTGATTGATCCAGGAATACACATCTAATACTCCAAGTATACTGATAGCTTCTGCAGTAATATTTCTCTTGGTTTTTCACTTTATTCTTTTTGATATTTTTTTAAAAAATTTTACAAATATAATTTATTCATAAATTATATTTAGAACTTTAAAATTTATTCATAAAATTTTATACCCCTTTTGAATATAATATCCGTAATGTCAGTTTACTTCAACATTTTCAGGTACAAAGTTTGACCTTTGCCTTCCAAAGAATCTAAGTTTTAGCAGTCCAAGAAAGAGTGATGTAATCGGAGAAGCCGTGGTAGGAAGTTCAACAGACGTTAAACCTTCTAATAATCCTGAAGGATATCTCCCTTCCGTCACATCTTTTGTTTCTAATTCCGTACCTAACGAAGAATTTAATCCCGTTGAAGCTGATATTATAGATGATATTCTAGGCGATATCGAATATGATCAACCAGCTGACCAATAATTAAGGGTAAACTGTGATAAAGAAATGTTATTGAAATATACCTTTTTAAAATACTGGGTAATCCCAATTGTAATACAATCAATTTAAGTAAAGTATTTTTATCTTGTGACTTCTGAAGTTGAGATTTATTGCCTTGTTTATTATTTGGGCAGTAAAATAAAATATATATATATATATATATATATATATATATATATATATATATATATATATATATATATTATATATATATATATATATATATATATATATATATATATATATATATATATATATATATATATATATATATATATATATATATATATATATATATATATATATATATATATATATATATATATATATATAATTTTATTTTTGAAAGAAAGGTACTTAAAACGTGTTCCATATTCCTTTGTTCGAAGGGTTAGAGTAAATCTTAATCTGTGTTTAATTTAGCTCACACAAGCCTCTGAGGAAGGCAGAGGGCGTAAATTTAGCAAAAATGTAGTAGCAATACCAAATCCTTTTAATTTGGAAATTATATCTCCTATGACTTCCCATTGGATCACAAATTTTAATCGTTAAAACTGTATAAATGGTGCTGTACATTAGCATTTTTAGAGTAAAAGTCATTCTGTCCTTTCTGACACATTCGCGAATTTAGGAAATTTTATATTTAAAATGATTTTTGACTTTTTTTTTTTTTATCTTTTTTGAGCCATGTTAATTTTCAGTTTTTGTTTCTTACACCAAGGGGGATCGAACCCTTAAATCACCTTTTTAAAAAGTTTTCGGATCCCAAGTTCTTTTAGCTTCAGGTTATTGATATTACTAGTTAACCAGTTGAAAAGACAAAGACAAAACATGTCCTAAACTATTTGTACATTTGTTTGTTTTGTACATGTATTTTCAAGTAAGTTATTTTAATAAAATTATCCTAAGATATGTGGTTTATATATTTATTTCTAATTTTAATCCATTTTTTACATACCATGTGTATATGTTAATTATCATTATCTTAATAACTGTGATTGTATTTATCCTGAATTTTTTATCATAGAAAATAAAATAGTTTCATTATTTATTTGGTAATTTCTCTTTTTTTTTTTCTTTTCTTTTTTTTTTATACTATAATGGTTGTGCTTAATTCAGATTTCAAAATGCTTCATAAAATGCGAAAAACTTTTTTAAATATCTGGTCTGGATTTCATTTATAATAGGGAAAGTTTCTAAACTTCGTAGCTTTATTATTATCATTATTTATTATTATTATTATTATTATTATTATTATTTAGGATAGATAGCTCAGGGAATTTTCAAAGAGACGCACATTTATTTTACAATAATTTTATGAGTTACTAATTTGTTTCATTATTAAGTTTATATTAACATTTTCACAGTGGAATGGGAAAATTTTGTTGAAACGAAAAATTTCAGTAGTAAAACATTATCAAAAAACAAAACAAAAAAGGTAAGCTGCTTCAGCTTGCAAATTTATTTACCTTGATCGATTCCTGAAGATATCATTAAATTAAATGTTTTTTTTAAGTTTGGATTTCTTTATCACTTTAGATCTTAAGAATGCTTTTTTTTTTCTCGTTTGATTACTGTTAAAAATGTTATATGTATAACTGGAAGTTAAGATAGTAATGTCATTACAAGAGGTAATTTCATTCGAGTTTAGAGATAGACTACATTATTGTCTAGAGATTTATTGTATGATTTAAATGGAAAAGTTACGTAATTCAATTCCAGTTTATTTAACAAATTTAAAGTTTGCCATTTTTCTATACTATAGTCGTAAATTTGATTTTGAGACCATTTCTGTTAGAATTTTGATGTCATCTAAGTTGTGATGATGACTAAATAGTTTTTTTTTTTTTTAAAAGTTTATTATATATAATATATATATATATATATATATATATATATATATATATATATATATATATATATATATATATATATATATATATATATATATATATATATATATATATATATATATATATATATATATATATATATATATATATATATATATATTATAAAAGAAAAACGTTCGCAGAGTTATGATCAATAATTTTGGAAACTGTATGATTATACATCTACATTAATTTGAATTTCCTCCGAAGATAAATTTTTTCAAGTGTTTTGTTTGCTTTGCACTGACTGAGGACGAAGATGAGGGTTATTAATATTTATATATCCTTAAGTAAACTTGGTAAATTAATTAGAAATAAATATTGGGAAAATATAAAGTCTACAGCAAAATTCTGGATGAATGTTGAATTTAAAAATATGATGTTAGGATTGATACCTTTTCTATTGTAAGAGACGTAACTCCAAATTCGAGTTTCGTCAAAACTAAATCAATTGTGAAATTTGGACCTTTGGGCTATTTCTTCCATATTTAAAAGCATCGAAATTTTGGTAGATCAGATAATTCTTAAAACGAACTTTTTTTTAAAATTGAAGATCATTTTGTACCACTTTCATATCATAATTTTAATTTCTACATTAATTTGCTCAAGTGTTTAAAGCATCTCCCCGATAACATTATAAAAATTTGGCATTCGAAAATAATTTTAAAGCTTAGACATTATTAGTAGGTACAATCGGCGTTATTGTCGGTCAGAGCCTCCTGCATATATATATACATTAAATTTCTTTTACTTAATTTGATTGGATAATTAAAGCTCTTATTAACCAATCAAGCACGTTGATTTTAAAGTAAAATATAAGACACGCCTAGTAGAACAATTTACAATTGTATTGGGGGAGTAGTTATTTTTGGGAGTGGGAAAATCTTACCTCCCCTCTCCTTCCTTACATTTTCAAGAACTATTAAGAATTTGCATTTGTGTTACAAAATTAAGCGTGCGATATATATATATATATATATATATATATATATATATATATATATATATATATATATATATATATATATATATATATATATATATATATATATATATATATATATATATATATATATATATATATATATATATATATATATATATATATATATATATATATATATATATTATAAACTAAAGGATGTATGGTTTTATGTGTTTGCCAGACAGAATTCAGAATTTATTTTTAATGTAAAATTGAAAAAATAAAAAATATTATATATATAAAAAAAAATTTGAAAATTTTTGGAAAATCTAATGATTGAAGGTCACCCTTTTTCAATATTTAAATGAAGAGGAAGTGAAATATAAGGGCGGGCGTTCCAAATAAATAATTAAAATACTTTGTTCAATAAAGGATGGCGTGGGCGGAGAACCTTCGAACTCTATTCGTAATTCTATTTGATTTGAGCTTGTTCACGTGCGTGTGTGAGAGAGGAAATACAAGGTTACGAAACTGACATATTGGAATTACTTCCTGTCTTTTTTCTCTCTTGTGGATAATGGTTAATTAGTGATTTCCTTCCCAATAAAAAAAGGGTGTTGCTATCTTAAATAAATGAACAAAAATTCTGATTAAAAGAAGACGTGTCCAACATATTAGTTTTGTGGTTTTAAATTACTGGCACGATTTTGCAGTTTCAAATTTTAGTTTTGTTTGTTCTGAATGTTAATACTTATTTTATATACTTTTTCAATATCGCTTAGGGCGGATAAAACCAAAGACTTACGTGACATCCACCATAGGAGGTGGAGAGGGTCAGTTACATTGTCAAAAAAAAAAAAAAAAAAGGTACGAACCGATACACAGACTTTGAAAGTGGAAGAGTGTTCCAAGCTTTACCAGTAAAATACATATTAGAATGAAGCATAGCAGGTATAAACTTGGTACCAGAATTTTTAACATAGAAATGTTGAGATTGTTTAGAATAGACGAGTCACATGAGCTCTTCTCAAAGGATGAATAGATACAGAAAAGGAAAACATATTAAAAATAAGAGCTTTAGGGTTATCATTAAGAGTTGAAATAGAGGGTTTATAACGAGAAAGACCAATGATGAAAAACACATAGGTCATAGTATTCAAGGATTGGCTATGACGATCCTGTTTATATGAATTTTCCACTGTCATTTATTTTACATCTCAAAGATAACTGAATAAATCGGCTTCTTCCCTATCTCGATCAGTATGAGAGGAGAGCAACCACTCAGAATGTCTCAAGTTGAAGTCTTTTAAACAAAGTTCTCCATCATTATCATGAGCCTTGTGTGAAGTAGTAGTAAACGTCGTGTGAAGTAGTAGTAAATCGTCCCTTACCCCAATACCTACGAAAGTGAAAATATTCTGTTGCTTAGCAAATATTATTTTATCCAATTTGGGACAAAAATTGTGTTCCATAGTGACGAATGCCATAGCCATTGTGAATCAAATACTTGATTAATTTAAATGAACTTCAAGAATCTATTAAGAATATGAATTTCCGGGGGGAATAAAATTTCAAATGGCAATTAAATATAAGAATAAAAAAAATCTGTTCCATTTGGGTAATTTAATAGTAGAAAGACGGATTTTAATTCACTGAACATCGAATTCTAACACAATTAATTTGACGTTCTATGAATTAAAATCTGTTATCCTACTACATAGTCCCCCTAAATGGAACATATTTTTTTACCTTAATTTTATTGCTATTTGAAATTTTATTTTCTCCGATTATTCACGATTTTCGTATAAGAGGAATTTAATATTTGAGCAAACACAAACTATATCCATCCTTGAGTTGAAAATTATTATTATTATTTTTTTTTTCAGTTCACATCTCACTGGCATTGCCCTATTCGAGGAGAGGAACTTTTTAAAGTGGCATATACCTAGGATTCCCAAGTGGGATTGAACCGGCGCTCTCTAGCACGTTAATCATTTACTCTACCGTTTGTGCCACGGCAGACAGCAAATTGATTCGGAAATTATAAATGAATGAGAGTGAATTCCTAATATAATATATATATATATATATATATATATATATATATATATATATATATATATATATATATATATATATATATATATATATATATATATATATATATATATATATATATATATATATATATATATATATATATATATATATATATATAGTAACAACACTCAGTTTTACTCAAGTATAAAAAATGGCAGTAACATTATATTAAGTCATAAACCGATTGACTATTATTTAATCTTAAATTTATTGAGTAACAAAATAACCAAGAGTGAAATGGTTCTAAAACTGGAAGTGAGAAAGAGGCCCCCATCTTCTCAGCTACTTTCATTCGAAGGTAAAAGCATGAAACCGAAGAACAATAACGCTCATTGTTTAAAAAAGAAGATGCATGTTTTTGCTTGAATCAATCATTCAGGTCTTTGGGGACGATACAAGCATTGTTACTATGTGGTTGAAGTTTTATATCGTGTATTTTCCTTAATGAGCAATTGAACGCCGAAAATTCCATATTTAGTACAAAAAGTTTTATCCTTTTACAAAATTAAAAACATTTTCCTTTTATATACACAGAATATTGTCACAAACGAAAGGTAGGAGGAAACATGGTAATCTATCTAGCAAGCAGACGGAAACTTGATTGCAGAGTGCAGTTTAGTAGAGAAAGAGAATAATGATATATATATATATATATATATATATATATATATATATATATATATATATATATATTATATATATATATATATTATATATATATATATATATATATATATATATATATATATATATATATATATATATATATGCTAAAGATCACTTGTTCTATCAGATAATGTTCTATCAGATAAAAAATTTAAAATAAAATAATTTTTAATATCTTTCCTCTGTTTTAGACATGAGGTCATCAAGAACTTCCTGTTCAGTAACAGAAATATGGCAAAAAAAGGTAGAAAGGCTGGGGAGCGGAGGCGGGGGGGGGGGAAGGGTAGTTAGATAAAATGGAAAAATTAATAGCTTTATAATTTAAATTTTATTTTACATTGTTCTTCCATTAGATTTTGATTTCCTCTTTTTTTTTCCATTAATATATTGTCTAAATTGTTTCGAAAAAATTTTGTTAAACAGAAATTTTTTTTTTTTTTTTTTTTTTTTTTTTTTTTTTTTTTTTTTTTTTTTTTTTTTTGCTAAATAATATTCTATTGATAACAATTGAAGGCAAAGAGTTTTTACTCCTTTTTAATTTTTATCTTGTATAAATTTATTCGTTTTATTAACTGCTTTTTTAGGATATTTTCGAAAATTTTGCGTGTTTAAAATTTAAAATACGCATATATTCATATATATATATATATATATATATATATATATATATATATATATATATATATATATATATATATTATATATATATATATATATATATATATATATATATATATATATATATATATATATATATTATATATATATATATATATATATATATATATATATATATATATATATATATATATATATTATATATTATATATATATATATATATATATATATATATATATATATATATAATATATATATATATATATATATATATATATATATAAAGGCTGTTTGTATTTGTATGATTAATCAGATAAAAGATTCCTGGCAACGAAGGTTACAAATTTGTGGATGCTATTCGCTGGTTGGCAAGCATAGTTTTGAGACGTGGGTGTGGACCTTTGAAAATTAATGAGATGTACGAGTATTTCATATATATATATATATATATATATATATATATATATATATATATATATATATATATATATATATATATATATATATATATATATAGAGAGAGAGAGAGAGAGAGAGAGAGAGAGAGAGAGAGAGAGAGAGAGAGAGAGAGCACCAGCACGACAAGTCATCTTATTAATTAATACCTTTGGGATCGGGAGAAATGTAATTATTGCAATGAAGAAAAAGATGAAAAAGAAATATTAAAAATAGGTCAAAATAAATGACAATAAAAGAATAAAGCTAAAAAAAAAATATGTTCCATTTTGTTTTATTTTATAATATAGGAAGATATATTTTAATCCATTTAAAATTGAATTCTAAGTTAATTAATTCGATGTTTTATGGATTAATAAAATTCTGCTGCCCTAATGTATAGTCTCCACAGTTTTTACAGATTTTTTTTACTCTTTCTTACCTTTTTTTTTTTTTTTTTTTTTTTTTGAAAATGTCACAGTGAGCTAAAAACTCCTCGACCTTGACCATGGTTTAGGTTTTTTGTGCAACTTTGGAGTGATAAACTGGACACAAGATTTAAATAGCTCAGAAACAGCTATCATAAAATTTATCGGAACACATAAGATGCTTTATAAGAACCAATGTGCCAAAAAAAAATAATACATAAATAAAAAAAAAATAAATAAATAAATAAATTTCTCCCTTATTTACAGGTCTCATATGAGGTAGGTCTCATAAACATATACACAAATCGGAAAAAAAGTTGGAGGAGGAAAATGTTTAAAGTAGAAGAGAAAAAGTAGATTTATTTTATGCTTACTTGACTACGAAAATACCACTATAGGGCCACACTCTTAGTAAAAAAAATAAATAAATTAAAAGAAAAAATAGAAGAATTATAAAAACGGGATCCTAAACTCTCAAAATAATATCTTTTTTTTTCTGCTGTTAAAGCTATCACTGTTAGCTGTTTAGTAATTTTTTTTTATTTAATTTTATTTTTTCAAATAAATCTCGTAATGTATTTAAATAGTCTTGTACTTCAGTAAACATTTTCGATAGTTAATTACCTGAAATATTGGAACGACACAGATAATATGACGCTGGAGTCTGATTCTTTTCCATATTTGGATTCTAAATTATATAATAACACTATCCCACGCCTCACATTTATATTTTTCACACTTAATTTAATGAATTTCAATGGAATATTTCGTTTAAATAAGTTTTGTATTTCACTTAACACTTTGTATAGTCAATTACCTAAAATATTGGAACGACACTTATAGTATGATGCAGGAGTCTTATTCTTTTTCATATAATGATTATAAATTGTATAAAAACACTAGTCCACGCTTCACATTTATATTTTTCACTTAGTTTAATGTTTTTGAATGGAATATTACGTTTAAATAAGTTTTGTATTTCACTTAACACTTTTGAATAGTCAATTACTTAAAATATTGGAACGACCCAGATAATATGAGGCAGGAGTCTGATTCTTTTACATATAATGATTCTAAATTATATAATAACACTATCCAACGCCTTACATTTATATTTTTCAAACTTATTTTAATGAATTTGAATGCAATATTACGTTTAAATAAGTCTTGTATTTCACTTAACAGTTTCGATATTCAATTACCTGAAATATTGGAACGACACTTATAGTATGATGCAGAATTCTGATTCTTTACCATATAATGATTCTAAATTATATAATAACATTATCCCACGCCTCACATTTATATTTTTCACACTTAATTTAATGAATTTCAATGGAATATTACGTTTAAATAAGTTTTGTATTTCACTTAACACTTTGTATATTCAATTACCTAAAATATTGCCAGATAATATGATGCAGGATTCTGATTCTTTTCCATATTATTATTCTTAATTATATAATAACAATATCTCACGTCTCACATTAAATTTTTACACTTATTTTAATGAATTTGAATGGAATATTACGTTTAAATAAGTTTTGTATTTCCCTTAACACTTTCGATAGTCAATTACCTAAAATATTGGAACGACCCAGATAATATGAGGCAGAAGTCTGATTCTTTTCCATATAATGATTCTAAATTATATAATAGCACTATCCAACGCCTCACATTTATATTTTTCACACTTAGTTTAAATGAATTTGAATGGAATATTACGTTTAAATAGTCTTTTACTTCAGTAAACATTCTCGATAGTCAATTACCTGAAATATTGGAACGACACAGATAATATGACGCTGGAGTCTGATTCTTTTCCATATTAGGATTCTAAATTATATAATAACACTATCCCACGCCTCACATTTATATTTTTCACACTTAATTTAATTAATTTCAATGGAATATTACGTTTAAATAGGTTTTGTATTTCACTTAACACTTTGTATAGTCAATTACCTAAAATATTAACGACCAGATAATATGATACAGGATTCTGATTCTTTTCCATATTATTATTCTTAATTATATAATAACAATATCTCACGTCTCACATTAAATTTTTACACTTTAATGAATTTTAAAGGAATATTACGTTTAAATAAGTTTTGTATTTCACATAATACTTTCGATAGTCAATTACCTAAAATATTGGAACGACCCAGATAATATGAGGCAGGAGTCTGATTCTTTTCCATATAATGATTCTAAATTATATAATAACACTATCCAACGCCTCACATTTATATTTTTCACACTTAGTTTAAATGAATTTGAATGTAATATTACGTTTAAATAGTCTTGTACTTCAGTAAACATTCTCGATAGTCAATTACCTGAAATATTGGAACGACACAGATAATATGACGCTGGAGTCTGATTCCTCTCCATATTAGTATATTAGGATTCTAAATTATATAATAACACTATCCCACGCCTCACATTTATATTTTTCACACTTAATTTAATGAATTTCAATGGAATATTACGTTTAAATAAGTTTTGTATTTCACTTAGCACTTTGTATAGTCAATTACCTAAAATATTGGAACGACACTTATAGTATTATGCAGGAGTCTTATTCTTTTTCATATAATGATTATAAATTGTATAAAAACACTATTCCACGCTTCACATTTATATTTTTCACTTAGTTTAATGTTTTTGAATGGAATATTACGTTTAAATAAGTTTTGTATTTCACTTAACACTTTGAATAGTCAATTACTTAAAATATTGGAACGACCCAGATA